>JAVQJL010054754.1:0-25801 GCA_036024295.1 Nannoperca obscura | reverse complement strand
GACAGAATTGTTATATACTTTTCCATGTGTGGGGGGGGGGGTGATCGGGGGGGGGGGTAAGCAGCCCACTATTATCTCTCTCAACCCCTGTAGGGCGGCAGGTGTCACAGCGTCTGGCTGAGGAGGCCAAGAAGAGAGAGCGTTTTGAGGAGCTGAAACAGCACCTGGAACAGGAGCAAGAGGTAGAGTGTGTGTGTGTGTGTGTGTGTGTGTGTGTGTGTGTGTGTGTGTGAGAAACTAAAATATGTTGCGTGTGAATTAGAGTAACAGATTCTAATATGTGCTTGTGCATGCATGTGTTGACAAGAAAAATGTGTGAGAAAGTAAGATGGTGAGCAAGCGTCTGTAAGAGAGGAAGGAAAGATGGCGAGAGACCAAAACAGGACGATCTCTTATTTTGATAGTAATCAAATGTTAATGCTGCAATAACCTCCTCCTTGAGGAAACAGAAAGAAACTGGGAGCACAAATTCACCTTTTAAAGGCACAGGCACAAAGCATTCATTCATTTGGAGATGTGCTGCCTCTACCAACTCTCTTAACTACTGAGGCAAATATCTGTCTGTTTAGCTGCTACATGCTCCACTATGTTCTCCAGTTATTTGTTAAACGTGTCTGTTTGGTGCTGAACGGGTATTGACCATCGGGTTTTTAGAACTTTTTTCACTGAAAACGATGAGAAACCCGCTGTAAAGCTCTGAAGGTTCATCCCTACGAGAGACTCCTTTCACATCACTGCATTGTTTTCACATTGTTATTATAAAAATATTGATTATAGCGACTTTAAAATGCGTCAACACTCTGTTGTGTCAGAAATCTATGATGGGGAGAAAATAATGAAAACGACAGAAAGAAATAGCAGAAATCTTGATTCATCCACTTCACCCATTTTAGAAGCTGAAAGCAATGTTAAATATGTGTGTTTGTGTGTGTTTGGCACCAGTGGCGAAGTGCAGCCAAGAAGAAGCTGGAGGAGGATGACTTCAGCTTTGCCAGAGAGCTGAGGGACAGAGAGAAAAGACTACAAGCCCTGGAAGAGCAACTGGAGCAGAGAGCCAGGTCCGACTGTTTTTACAGCTGCTACCAGAGATGTTAATGTTTTATTGATGACTGATTGTGTGAAAATCTGTTTCATCTGTGTGGGATATGTCAGCAGCGGGACTTGACCTGACCAATTCACGGTGGCTTCCTTCACCATTCCTGCCAAATAGTATTATTTGATGCCAAGTTTCAAGATTGAACTACCTTATTATTTGAGATGTGCTGTGAAAATATTCCATATCAATTGTGAAAATAAGGCTCTTGAGGAAAAATATGGATTTAATATTTTGCAAGCCTGATCACTGATTAATCGATTATAGATCATTAAAGTGGCTGAGGATTGGTTGAGGAAAAATTTAATTTAGAGCTTGAAAGCACACATGCATGCAGGCCAATACGCTTATCAGAGTCTCTCATAAGCACATACACATGAAAGCTTGAGTTTATCATCGTAGAGTAGAAATAACACAGATTGCTGGATGATTGGCACTCAAATTTAAATATGAATTATTCAGATCAGACATATTATTTATAGTATGTTGTGTAATATCAGACTTGTCGGCAAAAATTACATCAGCCCGTCTGCGTTTAGGAAGAGTAGTGAATATTAATATTCATACGTTTGAGCGTAGTGCTAACTGCTAACAAAGCTACCTGCTGACTGAAGGACCTGATGGACCTGACAGCTAGAGGATGCTTATTTGATCCTCAGCAGCCATGTGTCCCATCTCCTTGACATCAGAGCTGCAAGGATTATAACAGAATATGAATCTGCCACTATTTTGATACTATTGATTGATCTTTCTTTTTTTTTGAAGAAAAACCAAAATTCTCTGGTTCTTGAGTTTCCTTATTCTTCTATGATTGTAAAATAGAATTGAATATCTTTGAGCTCTGGACTGTTTGTTGGACAAAACATTTAAAGATATCCCCTGTGACTCTGGGACATTGTGATGGGCATGTTTCATTTTATTTTTTGTTAGGCCAAATGATTAATCAATTAATCAAGAAAATAATAGGCAGATTCAATTAAATTAAACCCCTGATCTGCTTGTAACTTGTGTGCTACTGCACTCAAATTTTAGGAAGGAGCTGATCGCTCAGTACAGCCGTATGTCAGAGGAAGCAGCTCGCAGAGAGAGGCGGGCCCTGTGGCGGGTGCAGCGAATGCGACTCGACAATGCCCGGGCTCAGTTCTTCATGCGTGACAGGCAGCAGACTCAGGTTTGTAATAAATTAACATAGAAAACGCACACAGAGGACAAGGAAAAGATGATTAAAGAGACTGTTTTCATTTAAGATAAGGGAAGTAATTGTAACCAACGCTTCTATGACTTCTCTCCAGGCAATACTAGAGAAATATCCTTTAGGCCAGGAGAGACCTCCCGTGGAAGTATTGCCATCTGTTCCTTCAGCTCAACAGACTGCACCACAAGCAACACTAGTATGACAACACACTTGTCTTTGACATTAATCCACATGTCTTTTCTTTACGCTCTTTGGAAGTGTGCTGTAGATGTCCTCAGTAGTATCTTCTCTTTACAGGAATCTCCCACTCAGGATCTGTCTGAACAGCAGCCACCAAAGACACAAGAATCTGATGCTGTATTACCACAACCTGACCCATCTTCCCAACCCGCCCTCACTGCCCTTACAGTAGACCCTGCCCTCATCTCTAAGGACATTGACATTAATGATTTTCTCCCCAAGTCGCCAAAGCCTGACAGTCAGCAGGTGGACATGGCCCTGCAGGAGATCGGCTCAGACCTACCTGAAGTGTGTCCTACAGCACAACTAGTAGACTATGACTTCAGTGCCCCCTTTAGTCCACTTGAGGGTATCGCTGGCCAAGCCTCGGCCCAGCCCCGGCCTCGCTGGGGACCTGCAGTCCAGCCTGACTTGATCCAAAACCATCCATCTTTTTCTCACATCCCCATAGGAGAGAACATGTCTCAAGTCCAGGAGACTCTCCCCAAAGCCAGCCTCTTTGGCCAAGCCTCCAAATCCAGCTTTGATCTAGGCCAGTACACCCTAGAGGAGCCCCAAAAAACATCTAAAGCAGCAAGCATTTATGGACATCCCTCTAATGCCTCAGTGCAGCTAGTAGATGGGAGTGGCTCAATGACAGACAACAAGCAGGCGGAAATTGCATCTATGATAGAACAGAAGGCTGAAATGAGGAATTTTGAAAGTAACGTGAAGGCAAATAATGACGAGTGTAAATCTGTTGAGGCTACAAAAGAAGGTGATGTGGTTCATACTGTTGATACTTCCCATCAAAAAGTACTGACATGTTCTCCTGACTGTGGTGGGATTGAACCACCGGATGCAAGCACTCAAGACCGCAGCCCCGATGTTCACGATAAAGCTGGCGAAAATATCTCTTTGCCAAACATTCATGTCTCCAGTGCACACCTCAAAGATGGAGACCTGGTTTCAGATGCCGGTGCCCCGCAGCCTTTGCCTAGCATCCATGGGCATTCCTCAGACGCTCACATAAAGATTGGACAGTTTGTAGAGGTAACTGCTCCTCTTCCGACCCCTAACGCCCACGGCCACGCCTCAGATTCACGAATCAAGATTGGAGGGCATGTTTCGGAAGTCGATGCTCCTCTACCTTCCTCCAGTGTTCACGGTCACCCCTCCGATGCTCACATTAAAGTTGGGGAAAATGTTTCAGAGTTTGTTGCTCCTCTTCCTACCCAAAATATCCACGGCCATGTCTCAGATGCCCACATCAAAGTCGGGGAGCACGTTTCAGATGTAGTGGCCCATCTGCCCACCCCCAACGTTCATGGTCACAGTTCCGATACCCACATTAAAGTTGGAGAAAATGTATCAGATGTTGTTATACCTCTTCCTTCTCCCAGCATCCATGGGCACTCCTCTGATGCTAATATAAAAGTGGGCGAGTTTGTGTCTAACATACCTGAAGCAAGACTTCGTTGGAGTAAACATGGGCATGCGTCAGACTGCATTCTTCAACCAGGCTGCACGGTATCCGGAACTGAATCCGCCATGTCTGCTCTACCTGGAAGCTCTTACGGTCACTCCTCAGACTCGGCGTTGGGTATTGGATGTGTCGTTTCAGGAGACGAACCCAAACGTGCTCCTCTCCCTGGCAGTGCCCATGGTCATTCTTCAGACTCAAATTTAGGCGTCGGATGTGTTGTGTCCAAAACCGAACCACTTCCATCACCACTACCAGGCAGTACCTACGGCCATTCCTCTGACTCGACGCTGGGGGTGGGTTGTGTGGTGTTGGGGACAGACCCACAACCCTCTGGTCTACCAGGTAGCGCTTACGGCCACTCATCAGATTCTTCACTTGCAGTTGGGTGCGTGGTAAAGGGCAAAGGCAGCGAACAGCAGAAGACCGGCGACAATGATGACGGTAAATGCAATGAATAATATTAAGTGCTATACATTCTGCAGTTGTGAGGCACACTTCATTGTCTTTTTTTTCAACTGTGCAATATTGGGAGGTCGTGGCTTTGAGACTGTTATCTGTTTTTTTTAAATTATTTTATTAAAAGCAGAATCCTTAACAGATGGCTTAGATTATTTTTTGGTATGTTGTCAGGTAGGATGCACAGAGTAAAAAGTGCAATGTGGTAGGTTTTGGGGAGTCCAAAATATTATGAATGGATTTTAATATGCCTCATTTTGACCTTCCATTTAAATTTTGGGTCCTTGTCCGTTTTCATTAATTAATGAAATCGTTAATCTAAAATTATAATATTCACATCAAATGCCCATATTCCTTTGATTTCCAAAATGTTCATTCCTTAGGGCTTTAATATAATACCCTTTTGTACCCTGTCTTTTGTTTTCATACACAGCTTAGTTTGATATGCATTACATGTACACTAATAACTAATCCTAAATATTATTCCACACTTTAAATTAGTTTTTTTTGCTTTGACCCATTGAATTGTGCCCAACAAATGAAGATATCTCTGAAAATTGTGTTATGTCTATGTTAAAGTAATTGTTTTACATCTCTCTTCAGGTTATAAGTCGGAATTCGCTGGTGAGCAGATGCTTGAGAGCATGGCGTCCTGGGCAGCCGACTTCGGTTTGTCCCCTGGAGAGAAGTCTGAGCAGGAATACCTCTTGGCTTTGTGTGCTCAGTACCAGGTGGAATACTACGAAGACTGCTACAACCTAATGGGTTAGTTGAAAACATGTGACTGTGCCAGAGGAACTATTAATCTTTGGCTAATCTAATGTGGGCTACACACAGAATTGTTGATTTAAAATGTATAATATATTATTAAATATATGAATCAGGGTAAAATAAATATTGGAACAGCACAACACAATTCAACGACACCACAAACTACAACATCCAAAATTACCATAAAGGTTATTTTGCATCTCTTACGAGTTTCAACAACATTTTAACCTTCATGAAGGTAGGATTTATTTGCAGGACTGTTGTTTTAGACTGCATTCATTTTAGCTAGGTGGGCGTAATAAACCGGCAACTGGGTGTAGTGTAGTTGTTAATTGGCAAAAATACTATTGAATCTTTTGTACTTGACACTGAAAGTTTTATTTAAGGTCAAAAACGAAAGTGTGGTGTCTCTTATGTCTTTGGTTATCATTAGCATAGCAATGAAGAAAGACAACTATAAATAATTGCCAAAACGGGGTATCTGAATAGACAACAGAAGGGGATCCAAAACAAGAGCTTGAGGAACTCCACATTTTAACTAGATATGAATTAAATTGTTAAATAAATTAACAAGATATGAATTAAATTGTTAAATAAATTAACAACAGTGAGAGAACAAACTATTACACACTAAACTAAAAACCAGAGCTGTTCCATTTCCTGGGTGCATGTTTTATATAAGGTTGTTGGTTACCCTTAATAATACCGTCTCAGTAGCAGAAGCCTAAACTTTATTTAAAGCTTTATTTCTTTAGCTTTATTTAATTTCTTATTTTACATCACAACCAAAGTGTAGTGGGTTGTGTACTTAAAGAAAGCCTGACCCAATCTTTTATTAACAAAAAGGGCTGTTGCCTACAGTACAAATCTAGTAAAAAGAAATGAAATGTGCTTCCCTGATCTTCAGACGGTAGACTATAGTAGATTTTTATAATTGAAGAATAAAAGCATAGCTACATGGTCACAGGTGAGTTGTAAAGTACGTGTGGGCTGTTTACTCGCGGTTGTCTCTGAAATAAATTATTAAAAAGGAAGAAACATCTTTTAAAATGCAGAAAAACATCACGTTAAATTGCAGAGAAATAAAAATGATGCACCTTACAGCATTGTAGCTTACATCATGTAAATTAAAACATGTTCAGGAGTGATGATTTCCAGAGGCTGTTAAATGTTTACTCCATCAGCAGGCACAGAGGTTGCATAAAAAGCAGTGATATTTCACAAAGGTATTAAGACTGGTTCATGTTTGGGTGGGATGCATCATGGCTCGTTGAAGTAGTATCCTGTCTTTTTCACTCTGCGTGTGCGGCTCAGTCATGCTGCTATTATTCATGCCAGTTTCCAGGGTCTCCATGGAATCAGTCAGAATCTACTTAGCCAAATACATTTTCCACACTACCGATCAAAGTCAGGAGCCCTAATTATTAAGGGAGTTTTATCGTAAATATAGAGTGGACAACAATAAAGTGCTATTTAATGAAACCACCCTGCCGTAAACACTCTCCATTTTGAAGCTTTAATATTTGTTGAGAGTTTTTGATTAATTTCTAAGGTCATTTTAAAACTTTAGTTTTAGGGCTGCAACTAACAATTATTTTCATTACCAATTAATCAGTTGATTATTTTCTCAATTAATCGATTAATCATTTAGTTCACAATATATTTGAAAATGTTCACATTCAAATGTCTTGTTTTTTTTCAGAAACCTGAATGTATTCAGTATAATATAGAAGACTAAGAAAACCAGTGATTATTAATGTTTGAGAAAGTGGATAACAGCCCTTTTGACTTCTTTACTTAAAATAATTACTTACTAACGATTCGTCAATTATCCAAATAGTTGGCGATTCATTTTCAATTGTTTCATCTTAGTTTACTTTAAATTTTATAAATGCTTGATCATCCATTCTGGCAAAAATATCACTTCCAATTTGACTCCGCATCCTATTATTTCTTTGCACTATTGAAAACAACACAGTTTTCTACAGTTGCGAGAGTGTTATTTGTTCAGCCTGTCATCTCCTTCTCACACAGCTTCGTCCCCAGAGTGTCAGCTGCTGAAGCAGGTAACTCGGGGCCCCTGGGGCCTTCCCATGGACCCCACACTCCGCAGAGCCACTGACACCACCGCCGTCCAACTCAGCGAGATGGTTTCCCTGCCGGTTCTGATAAAACACTCCGTCACTACTCCGCTCATCACACAGTAAGTGTCTGACTGAAAGAAAGCAGCAGGAGGAAAGGCTCTGTTCTTTGTTCGAGAACATCAAACGTTATTGTTTGCAAGTATGAGTTTTGAGTGTCTGAGAAAAACATGTTATTATTTTACCTATAAAACCAAAAACTTATTTTAAGAGAAATGCAGGTGCGAGGTTTTCTCTGATTTCTTGTCATTTTTCTGCTACATCAGGCCACTTAAACTGTAGTTGAGTGCAGCCTCTGCACTGGGGGAATCATTTAAATTCTTATTACCTTCCATCTTTGTAGGATCCATTTTTCTGTTTGAAATTCCATCAGAACTCCAGACAATCTTGTCACTTTTCACCTACAACGTTTCTGCACACTATGCAGTTTAGCCTTTGTGTTGGAAGAAATGGCTTTCTCGTCCCTTTCTGCACACAGAGGGGGTGCAGTATATTTAGCGCTGGAATTCATAGCTCTAAATTTTTATTAAAACATTTTTATCCCATGTTTGACGATGCAGTGGAGTTTCAACTCTAGTTTTTATCTCTTTGCTGCTGACTTTTCAGTTAAAGAGAAAACCCCTAAAACCCCACTGTTATATAAATGTGAATTGCTCAGGAATAATTTAAAGTAATGGGACACAGGAAGTCACCAATATACAATTGGTATATTCCCTGAGCTTCCTGCCAAGCTGATGTCTGTCATCTTCACAACCTGAATCAAATTTGCAAGTCGGCGTCATTTCCTTGTGTCAAAACGTTTCTCTCCTTACGTTGGTCATTCTCTCCTTCACCTTCCGCCCCCAGTGTATCTCTGGTCAACAAGGCTGTGGTGGACTACTTCTTTGTGGAGTTGGGGGTGGAAAGACACTTTGAGGTGCTGCGCCACTTCCTGCTGATGGAGGACGGCGAGTTTGCGCAGTCCCTCAGCGATCTGCTCTTTGAAAAGGTGACGCTCTTTCACAAGTGTTGCTGTCGCCTCCATGCAGATTAAAAATAGGGTGATATATTAATGTTTTTTTCTTCAGGTTATTGCATTCTAGGAGAGGACAAGACATCTTGGAACAAGATCAATGTCCTGGTCTCACTTCAAATGCAATATACTTTAAACAAGTTGTTTGTCTGTTTTTTGACTGATTGTATTCATAATCCATAAGCACACGCTGAAAAACTTCCCTTAAGTACAGACGAACATAGTTAGCCGATCTTCAGAAATGTGTTCGCTACAGTTGGATGGCAGTTCTCTAGCAGAAGTTACACGACTCACTTGTGTCAGGGTTCATCTTTTCTCCTGTAAAATACAGTATGTATACTACAGTTACACCGCACACAGCTTCTCAGTAACAGAGGCAAAACTAAGCATTCTAAAAGCTGCTCTAATCAATCATTTGTTATATAAAAAATGGATTAAATTACTATGTGTAATGCAAAAGGGGGTTGCTCGTCCCTTCAACCTAATGGAGCTGTTCACTGCCTACAAAACTCCTCTTGGGTTCTGTCTCGGCAGCATTATTTTCATCAGCGGCAGGCTAAAAGCCGACTGTACCCGGCACACAAAGTTAGCGACTCGCTGGGGAACGTAGGGGAGCATTTTCGCAGCTAAAGAGCCAGATTTTTCCCCTCAGGAGTTGGTAGAGGAGACGGAGTTAAAAGAAGAGTGAATATTGGACTTGCATTTGTCACGTGTCACCGCGTGAATGTTGCTCCGTATGTGCTGGATGTGTAAATAAGCAACAGAAAATGTTCACCACATTGATAATCAAGAACGCCAGGCAATATAATCACTCATTTAGAAATGTGTTTCTGGCCACCTGATTAATAGAAGTCCAATATTCACTCTCTTTTTGTTCTGTCTGCTGTTCGGTACTGAGCAGGTAGTGTACAGAGGATTTGTAAAGCTTTTTCACAGAAAAGCAGCTGCCTGCTGACGCTGAAAATAATGCCATGAGCTACGAGGAGCTGCAGATTCAGGTCATAATTCTCTGTAGGTTCGTCACTGCAAACAAACCTGTTTTTACAATTACTTTTGACACATAAAAAATAGCAATTATTAGCTGCATTCAGTTTGTAAATATGTTATATCGGATGCCTCTGTTGCGCAAGCACACGATGTGTCACAGCCAGCTTCCTAGACTACTTCTGTCAAACCCAAGCTTCTCGGCGTGAAAAAACAAGCGCAGCCTTTGATAACACCTCGGTGCTGTTCTGCAGAAAGATTCAAGTACAAATGTCTCTTGAGGCCCATCAGACAGAAGGTCTTTGTTCCAGCCAAGCACCGCACCAGCTGATTTCCCTGATTAGCACACCTTCAACCGGAAAGCGAGATAATCCTTGTAATCAGCTACCTGTAGCGTTTGTTTGGAATGAAAACCTCAATGGTGCATTTAAAACAACAGGTGTAGGAGTATGGGTAACGGTTTGTTCAACCAATTGTCTCCTCCACCCAGCTGGGCAGTGGCCAGACTCCCGGCGAGCTGCTGACCCCGCTGGTCCTGAACTCCATCCTCAGCAAGGCCCTGCAGTACAGTTTACACGGGGACACCCCCTTAGCTGGCAACTTCACCTTCGCCCTGCGCTTCCTCCCAGAGACCTTCCACCCGCACGCCCCCGACTCCCTCAACTGCCTGGAGCTGCGCTACAAGGTGAGACGGTGTGTTTATAATGGAGCAACATGGAGTGTGTACGCTCGCACGGGGTGTGCTCGCCTCAGCGTGAGTGGCAGCTTGAATGTGACAACCTGTCATGTTTTGACAAACTGCGCATGGTGTGTAAAATTAGCTTATCACACACTTAAACGCTTGAACCTCGTAGATTGATTGGAGTTGGCTCTTTAGGATGACATGTACGATGACTAATGCTGCACATATTGTCCTCTGCTCTTGTTCTTTGTTCTTCGCCCTCCTGTCTCTCTCATAACTGTTCCCTCTCCTGCTGAATCTACATCTTGTACCTAATATCTCTTGCTTCACTTCACTTCACCTCTCCCCGTATCTTTCCCCCCCATTCCTCTTCCACTCCCCCCATCTGTCACCACTCTGTCTTCCTTTCACAATCCTGTCACCTCCTTTATCGTTTCTTCACTCACACCTTTCTCCTCACCTCATCCGTCACTCTCCCTTTACCCGTTTTTCCCCCCCAACTCCGGTTCTACTTTTCCCTTGCTTTCTTTCACACTCACTCGCTCTCACACCTTCGCGCACTTTTTTTTTTTTTGCTCGCCCCTCTCGCCCCTTGCATCTCGGCCTCCTTCGTGTCATCTCCCAGGTGGACTGGCCGTTGAACATCATCATCACGGACAGCTGCATGAACAAGTACAACCGTCTGTTCTCGTTCCTGCTGCAGCTCAAACACATGGTGTGGAGCCTCCGCGAGGTCTGGTTTCACCTCAAGAGAACAGGTGAGAAGGTGGGAGCTGTTGATTCAGGTCCAGCTCCGACTCAAACTTCCCTCTGAGAGGCAAGAGTTAAGATTCTTCCTGTTGTGCTTCAACTGTTTATAAAATATTCATACGGGGGAATGTTGTGATCCCTTTGTTTTATTTATACAAAGCACATCTCATACCAGTGGGATTGTTGTAAAACAGTGTGCTTCGGTGGGTTAGAGATAGTATTGATCGGTGAAAGCATGTGTACAGACTGCATAAATGGATCCTGAAGGGGAAAAAAGAAAGTATTAAGGTATTAAAGGGAAAACTTCACCGTTTAGGACATTAATGTTACTGGTCACCAGGGGAAAATGTGGATTATTACATAGTAAAGGACTGCATTCTTTTGATCAAAAGCAGGACAAACATGAGTGCACTCAAAGAAGAAAAACGTATGATAATATAATTCACCAAGGTCTGTCTGTGTTGTGTTGTTGTTTAACAACCAATTATTTTCGTGAAACTTTCATGTGCATTGATTTTTGCCCCAAATAGAAATGAAGATAAATCCCTGTCAGAGCTCACAGTGTAAGAAATGGCCCACAGAGCTGTGGATTTTATAGAGAAAAGCAGCAGATCTTCACATTTAACCAGCAAGTGTTTATTTGCGATCCCTGCAGCACAGATCTTGACTTGTTCCCATCCCCGTTTCCCTCAGCGCTGGTGAAGGGTGCGGGTCGTTCGGTGCAGTTTCATCAGCTGCAGTTGTACAGACACGAGATGCAGCATTTTGTCAAGGTGATACAGGGTTACATCGCCAACCAGATCCTGCAAGTGTCCTGGAGCGAGTTCACAGCCAAGCTGGCTGCTGCCAGTGACCTGGACGCCATCCATCGCACGCATGCAGATTACCTCAACAGAGCCATCTTCAGGTGAGGGCTGGAACTGCATACGGTGACATTACAGTATTTACTTCACTTGCTGTGATCTCCATGCACAAAATAGGAGATATGTGATACTTTTCTTCAGTTGCATTCTAGGAGAAGACATTTTGGACCAAATGTTCTTGTCTCTCCTTTAATGCAATACATTTTAAACTTTTAAGCATTATAACCTTGTAAGCTCCCAGATTGTATACATAAACTAAGTACATGCTGCACAAAAACTCGTCACCTGAAGACACAAATGAATTTAAAGATTCATGTGCCACAGTTTGAAGGCAGTTCTCTACAGGAAGTCATGTGTCGTTCTGCGTAACTTAGTATATTGCTTTTATATTAGTATTTGGCCACTATTAATTAAATTTGTTGGTGTTGCTGCCCAAATTAAAGTTGGATTTTAATTAGAATTTTGTGACTGATCTATATGCCTACATGTGATGTTACAGTATACGTATAACAATCTGTTGAATTAATGTTCTAACACAAGCAAAAGAGCCAAATGCTCCAAACTGGTACGGATTTGAGTTTTTTTTCATCTGAAAAACTGCTTAAATAATTATTCAAGCAAAATTAAAAGTGAGAATCTGCTGCTTTTCATGCTCTTACGTTATGTGAATTCTTTTGGGGTTTGAACTGTTGGATGGACAAAACCAGACACGTAACGACTTCACCTTGTGCTCAAGGATAAAGTGATTGTTCTGCTTTTTCATGTGTTATCAACCAGTTACAGCATTTACATGTATTGAGGTATCCAGATTTTAAATGTAGTAACAGAGAGCACTTGTATCTGATCTGTTATAGCTGTTCTGCAAAGTGTTGGGAACTTTGATATAGACGGCAAACATCTAATTTGAACCATCAGGATTTCATGCTGCAACAACACAAAATGCGGAAAGAATTCACGGCACTGGAATAATTTCTTCAGGCTCTGCACAGGCACAGCAAGTCGAAGTAAAACACTCTGCACCCATAATTTCATACAAAATGAATTTAACCTCCTCGTAACAAGTTAATTAAAATTCCAGCAGGATCTGAGGCTAACTTTTGAACCCGATGAATGATTTAATCTCATTGGAAGAGGCTGTCAGTATCGTACTTTTCTGTGTATATTTCAGCGCGTCTGCGAAGTCGTTTTATAGTTCCTTTTTTCCCATGTTTCTTAAACTTGGCCCTGTCGCCTCCCGCAGGGGTTTGCTGACAGAGAAAGCTGCTCCGGTCATGAACATCATCCACAGCATTTTTAGCCTGATCCTCAAGTTCCGGGCCCAGCTGATCGCACAGCCCTGGGACAGCCAGCAGGGGGAGGCAGTGCACCCCAGCTTCATTGCCATGCAGCAGTCGTACAACACCTTCAAGTATTACTCTCACTTCCTTTTCAAAGGTAAGGACGGAATATTGTTTCATTTGAATGCTTTCACCTACATTTAAATTCTGGGAAATGGATCTTTTTTTCATCAGCAGTTCTGATCCTGTCTGGTTTTTATTATCCTCAAACATATTTTTATTGGGTAGTGTGATAACAGTTGCTGCTCAGTTAAACAATTGTAAACCTAAATGACGTGTTATAAAAGCATCCTCTTGATATTCAGTCAGTAAGAGAAAAATGTGAAACAAAATAACAAAAGTTGGGGGGCCTAGATAAGCCCACCCACTCAAGTTCCTTGCATATTTTCATATTATATTTGTACTGTGAGATGTTACAATGGTATAAAATGTAGGTTTTCTTCTCATTTCAAGCTGCAGGGTATTTAATTAAGCTTAATTCTATCAAATTGAGGTTTTTTTTTAAAAAGCATATCGACTCTAAAATAAGGGATTAATTAAGTAATGAGTTTTCTTTGTACTTACAGTATGGCTGTATTACTCTTTCGCTGTAATGAGGAAATAGAAAAGAAGTTTCTGAGCTGAAGCAGGTTCATCGTTAAGATGATTGAATTATGCCGTGTTTGGCTTTGTTTGAACTTGTGGTAAAGCCTGGTGGGATTTAATGATGCATTATCAGATTGAGAGTGTTGAGCATGTTTTGGATGAATCAATGTTGTTTTTATTTGCTGCGGCAAATCTTCTTCATTTAATTGAGGTTTCAATAGGTAGGATAGGTTCATCTTTTTATTCTAGCCCGTCTTGAAACAGTACTGACCTGTGCATGTGCACAGTGAAACTGTTTTTGCTGGCTATTAATAGATCCCTTCCCAAAGCGATTTCAATGAGTGAAAAAATCCACAGTATCCTCTTTGTGCAAAATAAAAAAAAAATCCCAATGTTTATCTGAAGCTAGACTTCAGTAGTGTATCTGGGTATATTTCAAAGTTAGTCTCTTATGTACGTAGTTCCCTCTGTTTACCTTACTGAGCCACAGCAGAGGGATATTAAAAAGAGATAAAGACTGTAATGTTGGAAGATACCCACTCACACAGCTCATATTAGCTTATTATTAGCAGCTGAACTTTCGAATGTATTTTGGTATTGTGGATTTTGTCCCCCGTCACTTATTTTGGAAGCATGTCAGTAAGGGATCTCTTAATGGGTACTGTATTTATATTTATAGCAACTTTCTCAAACAAAGTTCTTTTCTTTTTCCCTCAGTGGTGACGAAGCTGGTGAACAGAGGCTACCAGCCTCATCTAGAGGATTTCCTGCTCCGCATTAACTTCAACAACTACTACAAGGACTCCTGAGCTATGTACTGATGTGTATGTTGACAGAATACAGGCCATTTACATACTTACACCACTGTGTACCGCAAGTTTGCATTTTTAGAATCCCCCGTGTGTGTTTATAAGACAGATAATTAGACATAAGTTCAGTTCTTCTGACATCCAAAATAAAATAAACATTTATATCAGTGCATGGACTTCACATTCAAACCCCTTTAGGTAATCACTGTGCAGGATTTGAGCTACATGTCTGTGGGCTTGATTAATGCTTAATGGCTTTTCTTTTAAAATTGTATGCTGCCAAAGTTTGCAACTGAGATGAAGCCGGAGCCGCCTCTAATGTCTCCCCTGCCTGCAGCAGTGTGGATTTTAAGTGCATACATACTTAAATGTCAAATATTTGTAAATACAAAAGCAAAATGCTTTGTCTAATAAATGCTCTATTCTCTGGTGTTGATTTAAAAGTGCTTTTTACGATGTAAAGGCAAAAAAAGTGTTTCTTGAGTAAAAAAAAGAATTGATTTATTGAAGATTACCTGTTAACAGTGGTTTTAGAAAACTAGGACACATTAGGTGTAAAGCCTTATGGGTAGCCGATTCTGTCAACTTGAGCCATTTACCAAAAGACAAGAGGGGAGAAAATTCAGTCCATGTTATATTTACTGAAATGTATTTGCTACACAATGAGTACCTGGATTCTTCCCTGACGGTGCATTACTCACAAAGCACAAATCTATCAATATATCACTTACAGCTGTAAGTGTAACAGGCTGCAGGAGCCAACATACAGTAAGACGGTTTGAAGTTTGTGAAGTTGGACTCTGTCGACTGATGCACTAAACACGTTTGTATGCATAGCTGTAATTTTACTGACGGTATGATTGATGCATCTCAACCAGCAGCAGAGGAAGGTGGGTAAAAAGACGGACAGAACTTTCTTAATAGCATCAGAAGACCTGACAATACGCATTTACAGCAGGCAACCGAAAGAGAAAGGGTTAACCGTTACGATTTAAAGCGGAAGGTCGACATTTTGGGAAAGACGCTAATAATAAGCATTCTGGCAGAGAGTTAGATGAGATTGACTGACCCCTTTTAAATATAAGGCTGCAGTCAGTTAGCTCAGCTCAAAGACTGTCGATATCCAGCAGTAACACATTCCACCTACGAGCACCTCTGAAGTGCACTAACTAATCAATCCTTTGTTCAAAAACGTGTTCCCGACTATTTCTTGGCTCTGACCAGTTGCCAAGCAACCAGTGGAGACTCCAGGAAGTTTGAAAATGTTAACTTTTTTCATACAGATGGAACAAAGGACACGTCAAGTGTTCGAGGTGTTTAGTATGGAAGCTCGCCAGGCTCACGTGTGTAACGGACAGATGTCACAGTGGTCTTCTCATCAAACTCTCCAGAAAGCGAATTATTGCATTTTCCCATATGTCAAACAATTCCTTTTTATTACAATGAGTAGCATCAGAAGCAATCAAACATGATCGTAACTAATTATTTCACCAGTGGAGCAGGCAGCCCTCAAATTAAATAGCCGCACTTCATTATCCTTTTTTTTTTTTTTTAAACACGTGTTTCTGCCAAGAGCTCTGACGTAGAGCAGAAAAAGCAAGCGGACAAAACAAACGCACCGGTCAACACAAAGTCACTTTCGCGATCAACGCCAAGTCAGCGGCATTGACCTCGTCTGTTACAGTACAGTACAAACCGTGTCACGTCCACGCAGTGCGCCGTGGCCTGCCAATGGCCGCTGAGATTAGCATTACAGCTCAAATGGGCAGAAATGGGACGAATCTGCACTGGGATCCCGAAGGGAAGGCAGAATATCACAGATCAATTGCCTTCCCTTCAGTTTTTTCCCGTTCCGATTAGTATTCATGTATATAAGCAAAGAGCGAAGCGTTTTTCCACGGGTGCATAATACCCCGCCGTCTGCCCGCATGCGTTACCGGAGCATTTCAGTCCGTTTCTTCGGTATTACAGCTCGGTGCTCTTCTGCGACGCTTCAGTCCGAGCATATTGGCTCTGAAAGCTTTTAATGCAGCCAACTCTGATCAAACACCACAGAGACAGTTCAGATTCACATAAGCTTTCAAGAGACTGAGCGCAAACTTTGTTTTTTTCTTTCACTAATGAATATTTGGGCTGCTTGCATACCGATCATCTTAAGACTTGTTCTGTACAGGTAGAGAATAACGCAACATATGACATTAATTCAGTTTAGTGGTAATGCTTCAGGTAGTCGAGATGTAACCTCAGCTGCAAGAGTGCCAAAAGAGCAAAAACTTTAATAAAATAAAATGAATGAACTTCGTTGTCTTAAAAGTCTAATATCCTTCAAAGTTTTCAATCAGTGCATTCTGTAGCCTTCACACGTTATTAAACAGATATTAACCTCAGAAGTGCAATTACTTTTTTTTGTACACGAATAAACAAGAAATAAACGATAACGTAGTTGCATAAGAACCTTACATACAAGTTAATGTTTAAAATAATGTAAAAGGACTAAGCTCTCCAAAGAGACTCCACACTATGTAAACCTAAACTGAGGCAAACGATTCACCACCTTGTGTTAGATGGCTGGGGTTATTAGAAGACAATGAAACACAATCAGTACCTATATAGTTTCCCTTTTGATGCAAGTACCACCCACAGGGGTGTAAAAAAAACCTCCAACTCCAAAGACCCGTGCTACAGTCTGACTGAAGAAAAGCAGATCTAATGGAGCGCCCATGAGATGTGCTTTTTGGTCCAGGCAACCCCCTGCCAACGTCTTCTGCTTTCATTACAGCTAAAAAAAACCTGGGGATCTAGTAACACGGGTTAAGTGGAAGCGAACTACACTCTAATATGGGTGTTAGAGTACCAGAGTTAGGGCTACGGGGGTCGTGATAACGCCTTCATCCAGGGAAAGCCTCCTCTCCTGGGTAAAAGTCGGACCGTGGCCCTGGTCTTAGTGGTTTTTTGGTCCTTGCTGGGACTAGGCCTCAGACTCCAGGTCTTCTTGTCCTGCTCCGTTGGTCGTGTCATCCTCCTCAGGCTCCAGCAGCAGGAATTTGCCGTCGTTGGTTAGAGGCATGTTCTTCATCAGCTGGGCCAAGGCCTCAGGGTCCTTGTAAACATTTTTTAAAAAGAATTAAAATTGAAAAGTCTTGAAAAGTCCAGATGAGTAAAAATACTTTTTTTGTGTGTTTGTATTCCTCAACTTGTTACAATACATTTTGAATGTACCTACTTTGTCACCTTTGTGCTGTTAAGGCACTGGGTGGTAAAACTCCCTCTAGTGGTTTCTATTTATCTTCACTAATATCTCCAATTTGTAGATTTTTGTTGTCATTTTGAGTCTTTTTCCAGACACTGAGAAAGCTACAGGGATCCAATGTTGTGAAACTATAAAACCTAAACAAAAATGATATAATAAAACCTTGTTTCTAAAGCACATTTTGTACAAAACATAATGAAATGAGATTTACAAAAAATGAAAAAGACAGATGCAAGACTTTAAAAAACATTAAAAAAACTGCAGAAAGATTCCTTGAGACGAGATGTTAAAAAAAACATAATGAACAGTAAAAAAATAATACAGTGAGGAAATTATTATTTTTTTTAATCGTTTTGTACTTTGCCCTCTTGTTTATGCCTTTAAAATCAACAAAATCAAAAAACCTACTAATGGGGTTTGACATTCAAAGCAAACATTTTCTGTTTGCGTGACAATACCTTCTTGGCTTCTGTGATGTCCTTCGCCAAGCTTATGGTGTAACATATCTGTGAATTAAGACAAAAATATAAACTTTAACATACACTTGTTCATCAGTCAACGGGTTTCCCCTCCTTGAGAAAAAAAACCCCTCCAGTGTTTGTTGTATCGACCTTTTCGCCCTCGGTGTTGCTCTCAAAGATGAAGGCGCTAAATGAGGGCTCTCCCTCCTCATCCCCGTCACTCCAGTCTCTGCCCTCGACCACGAACCCCATCAGCCTCCCGTTCTCTTGGTGGGCCGCATACTGACACACCTCTCCGAGCTGGAACTGAGGCGAGAGGAATGTTGAGGGAGATAATGTGGAGAGAATAACGTTTTTTCTTTTTTTTAGGTGGTAGAAGTAGAATTACCTGACTGAACCCATAACCTAACAAAAAAGAGAAAAGGTTCTGAATCGATCTTTTGTCATACTTACACTTATTCTCGTAACTTGAGTCTGAGGGTCAATCAACCTATCGTGCAGACAAGAAAATGAAAACACGCAGTAATAAGTAAAAAATAAGTAAAACGTTTTGTTAGAGAGATCTTGTCCCTTTTTCTAATAGTTCACAAAGAGTGAAGTTTCTTACAAATACTAAAATCCATCATGGGTTGTACAACAGCTCGACATCATGTTTTAGTTGGATAACGACAGTGGCGTACAAAAAGAGTTCATCGCTTCAAGGTCTTTTCTCTTTGTTGTCTTCAGGCGGTGATTGTTCAGCCCTGCTGGCAGGTTTGTAGGTGGTTGTCCAGTGGCGTCAGCAAGTCAAGTCACTTTTATTTATATAGATTTTATTTTTTATTTCTTTATAAAAAGGGGTCCTACACACCTCTAGATGCTGGCACATACGTGCAAACACGCGCACACACAGTATTACAGACAACTTGGATTTAATATCTCAGGCTTTTATAATACAATTTCTTTTGCACAAACACATAAAACTAAATAAAGTTAGCTAAACTGTAAATAAGACCGTTTTAGCTGTAAGACGTGTTTCAAATATGTTTAATGTACTTCCTTTGTACTTAAAAGATTTGGACCAAAATTAATTTTAATTTCTAACTGGTTCAATTTTGCGAGGCTGTGTGGCAGACTGTTACAACTATTGGAAGGTAATAAGAATATTATAGGATACATGCCAAGAGGACCAAAACAATTGCTGTGAAAACACAAACAGCACTATGAGTAAAACAGAATAGTTTTTCTGCATACTTTTGGTACATGACTATCAAAGGTAGAATATTTTGCACCTGCAATGCAGTAACAAGCCCACAGACAGACCCTGTTAAACTACTAGCTGCATTCACCAAACATCAGCATTCTTTGCCGAAAACAATAATTGAAAATACATTTGTTTGTTTTTTCTATCTATACTAGTGGGAGATTTCTGAATGCATCGCCATCTGTATACACTGAGGATCAATTAGTTTTCTTTGTATGTCCTCAGAGGTGGTATTCATGTAACAGTTCATAAATATGTGATCAATTCTACCTGAGGCTGCTGCTGGTGACCATGAGGTGGGACTCGGTGGTCCTGAAGATATTGTGGATGGCTCGGGCAGCCAGCACCTGCCTCATGGCCTCATAGATGACCTCCTGATTGTTGCCGCAGCGCACCGCCATGGAGCCCAGGAACCGCACTGCAAATACCTGCTGCAGGAGGGAGTCTGTGGAAAAACACACAAACACAGCAGCATACACACTAAAGGGCAGTGAACAAAAGAAACATGGGAGAAAGTAAACTCAAGGTACACAAACATGCACAGTAACGTAATGTTACGCTGAACAGAACTGTGCTGGACAGAGAGAAAGAGGACCATTAAGTTGTATTTGGAAGAGGAACATTGTTACCGTCACTCTCTGTTGAACGGTCATCATCCGTTTCTCCAAATGGATTTGTGCGTCTGTCAGGAAGGGAGAAAACACACACACACACACTCCATGAAAAGAAAACAATTAAAGCCCTGCACAGAGCTATTATGAAGCTCCAGCTTCCAGGAAATCATGTAATGACCACTTTGAGGCCAACTTTCAAGAAATTAGCGTCATCACCCGCCAGTACCTCGTTCCTGCCCGTCTCACTAACATGCACCCTCACAAACCTCCTGCCCCGGCGGTCACCTCACCTCCCCCCGGCTCTGTTCTGGTCCTGAAACTCGGAGGCCGGCAGCATGATGTCAAACTGAATGGGTGTCCCGGGGGCTATGAGGTCCTCTGGTTCTGGAGCAGCGCCCGTCTTCTGGGAACCACCGCTGGCAGCATGTATACCTCCTGGTTTCGCTCTGCAGGAATGAGACAAGCAGATACAAAAGATAGTTATAAGGAATAAACCAAGAAAGCCCCACAACATTTACCACTCTACTTAAATGACAGGCCGTATCCGTAATCACACGTGTGATGTTCAATGATGACGGTGGCAGATGAACCGCTCAACCGGGCCTCGATTTCAGAGAGAGGTAGACTTCTCATTTCTAGTGAATAGTTGAATTCACGGTCTGTCGCTAACTGCTAACATATTTTATTAGCTGTAAGTTAGCTGGACAGCTAATAAATATAACACTTTTCTCAATTAGTTGATTGGAAACTCCGACGGTGAAATGTTTTGAAACGGGAACCGAGTACAGCTAACTATGAGACAGCTAACAGCAGCTAGCTACATAACGTTTTTTTAACCTGTAACCTGTTACCCTTCAAAATAATAAATGATGAAATGTTAATGGAGCTTAGAAATAACGTAGGGTTAGGGTTAAATTACTACAGATATGTTAGAAATAATATAGCGTTAGTTAGCTGGACGTGCTAATGTGTGCAGCTTACATTGGAGCACAAGAACAAAGTCTATTCCTTACACTACACTCCTGTGTTTTTGTTTTTGGAAAGACTGAAAGAAAGAAACCACCCCCCAAACTCTTTATGGATATCGCTCTGGTTCTAGCAACATCAACATGGTGAGAAATTCTAAATTTGACAGACCCATAGATATACAAGCGTTTCAATCTATGGACAGATCTGCCGTGCCTAGTTACCGTTGCTAAGCTGTAAGTGGTCAATCGATGTTCGAGGGAGGACATTTTTGTTCCTCCTTGCCTCCTGAACCAAACTGAAGTCATGTCAAAATCACCATCACCTTTTACACCAAGGACAAATACGTACAGAGGAAGATGCCTCGTTTACAGTGTTTCACAGGCACAATGATTAACTCATAAATCATCAGTTTTCAAACTGATGCCACCATGAAAGCATTTAATTATAATCTTCAGGAGAAGATGCAGTTATGTAGTATTATAAAAAAAAGCCTTACACAAGCAGCATGCCTGACCTGTCAGGGTTGGGTGAGCCTTCTGGTCTCTTCTCAAAGCTGGTGATGGGGGTGACTGCCTGGATGGCGGTTTGGTTCAGTCGTATGGCCACAGCCTAACGGTGAGAAACAGGGACAATGCAGCATCTCTGTATCAACATATGAGTCATTTATAAAACCAGAACAGTGTGGAAATATTCCAAGTTTAAATCTTACCATTCTATGTGTGTTCCCACAAAGGAACATAGAGAACATAAAGAAAACATAAAGAAAAAAATCCTAAAAAACAACATAAAGAAAAATCCTAAAATGTTGTGTTTTTGCTCCTGAGATGAAAAGCATGTAATTTGCTGTTACTTGACACTACACCTGTCACTGGTGACACACCATGATGGCATTCTCTGAAATCTCTAATTATGACTAACTCTAACTCCCAAGTCATTATAAGGCAGGGGAAATAAATAAGTGAAAGGAGGAGTGATTTCAGACACAGCTATAGTCTGTTTGTCTTTGGAGAATCTGAAAAAGAACATTTTCATAAAGCCAAACCTACTGCAAACATGCAAGATTCCGGGATTGAAAACCAGTAAAGCTGAGACACTTCCGAAAAAGGACAGCACTAGAACAACCCCATTACATTTTATGTCTCCTAAACAGGGAATAAGTTCCCCATATTATGTGTTACTAATTGAGTAAGTTGTTCTAAGTAGTGGAACAACAAATACATCACTCTTATCAAAAACACAAGTGAACTACCAAGATCAATGAAATGTTTCTGATTTAGGTAGAATTTGTTTAAGTTTGATTCTTAGATATTTGTTTTATTTGGTGTCTTTTTTAATTTGCAGCGTGTGTGTGTGTGTGTGTGTGTGTGTGTGTTTGAAACGGTGTGGGAGTGTGCATTACCTCCGGGTTGTCAGTCAGGTAGATCTGTCTGGAGATGTTGTTCACAGTACAAATCCACTGAGAAAGAAACACAGAGATCCAACATTAGGGCTTCCTCTAGCTCAGACACGAGCCGCCCGAAATCACTTGACTGACCAGCTGTGACTCAGATGTGTCCAAGCACAAAACCAAAAATGAAACCCACACAAATGAGTGCCGACAGCTCCTCCGCTTTTCTATGACTGATACTTAGACCAGCAGATATCTTTGGGGTGAAGATGTAAAACAGTGAGGAAAGGTCAAACACAGCTGTTTGAACAGCCTTTTTCACACTTACTTCTTCATATTCCCTTTTGCTCTCAGCTTGTAGAATCATTGACCTGGATGAATGAATAAATGTCCGTAAGTGAACATTAAATAAAAACACATCCAATATCTCATACGTGTGTGTGGGTATAAGTACGTACGTTTTGCCTGAGGGGGAAGTTATCTGGAAACAGTAGCGTCTGTCCTCGCACTCCACAGCCATGACGGAGCTGTTGTCCAGGTCCAGCACCATGCCCCCTGCCACCGCCCCACGCGGCTGACACATGAGGTTGCCTCCCTGGGTGAAGAAGTAGAGTCGGTCCCAGGCTGTGGTCACTAGGCCTGTTTTACTGGAGAAAAGACAGAACAGAAAAGACGGGAGCAGAAAAAGTGGATAAAAGGTCAGCACTATTGGACTTAAAAACATACTAAGAGCTTTTGCTGCCACAAATGCCACAACGGAGAGGTTTGATGAGTGGCGAGTGCTACATAAAAAGTAAGAATGTCAAGGATTTAAGGCTGAATGTTAAATTCCTAGCTCGCATCTGGCTTACACATGAGTTTAGCAAAAATAAAGATATGTAAGAATCCTCCTCTTATATGTTAAGTAAAGGATAATAAAATAAAATATTTTAAAATGGAGAAAATTAAAACAAATTTAACAAACCAGTAAAATTATTTAGCAGATCTTGAACTGAAAAAGAAAATTACCTCATGTTGTCCATCAGTAAATTACACCATGCCTGCTGAATGTCATTTCTTATTTGTATCAGTTTTGGTAAATACAATCTGATCTTTACTTATCAGGGATAATATAGTATCCAGTAATAACTGATCATTACGAAATGTATCTGTGTGCAGTCAACAAAAGTTCTTGGTGTAATTATTCATGAACGTTTCACCTGGAAATGTCACATTCAGGTAAATTGTAGAAAAGTAAAAGCCTGGTTTTGTAATATGTACTACAGTTTGGCATATTATTATATTATTTTAATATTGCTTGGGAATTTACATTTCACGACTCTGGTCATAGAATCTTTTTGTAGCTAAAGAAAATTGTCAGGCACAAGTTATTCTAACATTTCCAAAGCAGCATTTACTCTTTTTCTCCTAATTTGCCACATCATCTTATTTTCTTATTTTTTACAATAAAAAAAACACAAACAAACACAAACCCTCATGTAAATGCATGAGTTGACCTCAATCCCTTTTTTATTTGTCATTGGATTTTCAGCGCTCTTTGGAGAGGATCTGTCTCTTTGCACAGCTGTTTTGTTTGCGGTTTTGAATTTGTTTGGGCGATTATGGTTTCTGTGTAATATAAAAAAATAAAAAACTCAATGTAATTTAACTCTGACTCACTCAACGTGTGGATGAATCATTTCAATTCAAAAAATCTGAAAGCCTTCTTCCTGCACATCCTGTTTAAAAAAATCCCTATATAAATTTGCTTTGATTAATATCGAAGTGTGTGGCTCATGCTGCCGTTGGTGACTCACACACTTGATATTGAGAAACCATTCGAAACAGCAAATGTTCTCTGGACTCGGCTCTATTTGACAAGCGTTTGCGGCTGCTGGCAGTGTGTGTCATTAAACAGAATGGCATTCTGTGGAAACCTTTTCTCTGGTGTCACAGACATTTGTCAAAGACTTTGGATGTATATGAGGGAGAGACAGAGTTTGACAGCTCTGACATTTCACTAAATCACATCGCAGGCTACGCTACAGTTCTGCCCCCCGAAGCCATTAAGGAAGTTTCCCCCTCTCATACATCCACTCTGCAATAAGCTGACAGCGCACGCTGTCAACGTGTTACCTGACCCGCCGTCTGCTGTGACAGACTTATTGTTTACCCTGTTCATGCAATTTTTGAGCAACTTCAGCAAGAGAAGCAAACATCTTTTCTCTGTTGTGTCTGGTTATTTAGACAATCAGGATTTAATGTAGCTGCTGTACGTCGATTGCGCCATCTGTTGCACCAGAATGAATTCCCTAGCAAAAGATTGAAATGTCACGTGGGTAAAAGGAGGACATTAAAAGCTTGTTCCTCAGCTGTTCAATTCCGTTTTTTCCCCCAAGACACCCCTTAACATATCGACTCGCGAGGAACGCCACGTGAACAGAAAGTGACACTGGGTGTTAGATGGGGCCGTAATGAGTGTAATTAATCGTACTTCCTAATGTTGAGGTAGCCGGCCTTCTGGATAAGCGTGCGATTGACAGGCTCAGTGTCCTTATCTGGCATATAGACCGTGTCCTCCACAGACAGAAGCTCCCTCTGGGACCCACGCATGGCCTCGGCCTCCACATCCAGCTGGGCCTGGATACTAGACAGGAAGGAAGTTTTAATACAGGCAAAATCCATCAAAACGGACTTTCAGAAATTAGATTTTTTTACCTACAAATTGAGCATTAAGGGCATTGCCTAAAAAGGCTGACCACAACTATGGAACATTTGCGGAGAAGGAGTGTGTTGCAGAGCCTCACAGTAAAATTATTTCTGCTTAGGATCATAAACAACGAGCCACAGAGATTTTCTGTCTTTACTTTTGCGTCATGCTGGACACAGAGGAGAGAAAGGTGTCCATCTTCTTTGACACCAGCTCAACGCCTTTCTTGAAGAAGCTGATCTGAGAGAGTAGACACACAATAATGAGCAATTCATCTTGTATGTCGTTTATTTTCAAAAAATGTCAAAAAATGTCTAGAAACAGACGTAAATCACTTGGTCACATGTAGGGCTGCAGCCAACGAGTTGCTTCATTATCAGTTAATCTGCCATTTATTTTCTTGATTAATCGTAAAATGTCAGAAAATAGTGAAAATTGCTTGTTTCTACAGCCCAAGGTAATGTTTTCAAATAGCTAGTTTTATTTGGCCAATAGTCCAAAGATATTTAGTTTCCTATCATCTATGAAAAGAAACGTATCAAATCCTCACATTTGAGAAGCTGGAGCCAGAGGATGTTTGGTATTTTTGCTTAAAAGATTACTAAAACGATTATCCTGTAATCAAAATAGTTGCAAATTAATCTTTCTGTCGATTGGCTAACTGATTAATCAACTACTTGTTGGAGCTCTAGTCACATGCTTACAGGCTTAGGCGTTTAAAATCCCTGTTGGGGGGGGGGGGGGGGGGGGGGGGGGGGGGGGGGGGGGGGGGGGGGGGGGGGGGGGGGGGGGGGGTGGGGGGGGG
>JAVQJL010054749.1:0-28208 GCA_036024295.1 Nannoperca obscura | reverse complement strand
TAATGTGTTGTGTTTTCTGTCAATGTGTTGTGTTTTCTCTTAATGTGTTGTGTTTTTCTTAATGTAATGTGTTTTCTGTTAATGTGTTGTGTTTTCGTTAATGTGTTGTGTTTTCCGATTTGCGTTTGGGGTCTGCACTTCAGGGCCACCGTAGAAGTGTGTTTGATCTACACTAACAAAAAAGGCTTTATTAGGTTACTTATGACAGCATACATGACACCAATACAAGCCTCAAAAAAAGGAATCTGTGTTGCAAGTTTGGTAATGAATAGTTTGACGGAGATGTCACTTCCGGCTGCCATGGCTGTTTGCTTTAACAGTGGCAACTTGGATGTGTGTGTGCAGAGGATGGAATATTATTTAACCCTTTGTACAAACAAAGTCTTTGAAGACTGTAGAAATCTTTAAGCAGCGGTAAGTGTTGTTGAACGTAACTGCTAGTGGTTTTGAAATGCCACCAACTAACGCTAGCTTGCTAAGATGCTAACGGTTAACTTAGCCCTATAAATCAATCAAATAAATAAATAAATGTTCTTTCAAACCCATGACACGTGGAGGTCAATGATACATATATACACAATACACCAATGGAGAACATGTCACATTTAGCTAAACAGAATGGCTTTGTAGCCTCAACAAACCAGGTTCTTGGCAGACTCACCACCGACATCTAACTGTGACAGACCAGTCTAACTTGTTCATAGACAACAATGCACAAACAATGCGCCGAACTAAAGCACATCGTGCCAGCACATACCTCACCTGCCCAGCCTGAGGCAAAAAGGAAGAATGTCAGGGTGGTGTCGTTGGTTGGTTTATTGCTGTTTACAATGTTTTGATTAGAGGAACAAACATCAGGCACAACTATTGGTACCTTAAGAGCTGCTGTGGGGGATTAATTAATCAATTACGTACGTATTGTAGTTGATGTGAGTGATTTTATTTCTCTATGCAGTAGCTACGTCAACAGTCTCTATGGGTTACAGTTTCCCTACGTCACAGAGGTTGTTCCAGGTAAAGAGCACAAATGACACCAACATTATGTACACCTTTACATCTTTCCACGGAAGTGGTCAAATACCTGGCTCCGAGCACCTGAAGCAGGTGCAGGACATAATTGTGTGGACAAATATATATTTTTGTAAATAAATCCAGCCGCTGTCAGACATACCTCCCTCTTGTTGAGACAGCCATTTTTCTTGATGTCTTCGCAATTTAGTCCAAATTGGTTCAAATGTGGTTTTAAGTTGCCGTTAGCCTCAGTTTTTGCCATGTTCCTGAAAGCACAGCAGGCACCCTGTCCTGTGTTTGACAGGCAGGTGATATAACCGACGTGCTATACTGAACTCACTATGGTGACTTCCTCCTTCTGTTGCTTCGGTTCAGCCTCTAGTGAATTGTTATTGTGTTTCAACATCGCACGTGATAAAAGCTTCTTCAGAAACTTCAGTTAACGTACTGTTTCGGTGTCGTGTGGATGTGCCAGCTCTCGTTTCTCCTTTATCCAAAAGGGAAACTTTTGAGCGTTGTGAAAAAAAGCTCCACTTCACATATCATACTATTTATTTTTTTTTAAATATTGTTATTCTTTAAAACTTGGAATTATTAGGTTCCATCTGTGTTCTGGGAGGTTTTGATCTATTGAGCTTTAAAGTTTTTTCCCCCCCAATAGTAACAATTATATGTGGAACAAGTCTGTTTTGTATATGACAATGACATTCAAAATGTACAATATCAAAATCATGTCAGTTTTGTAAATGTTTTTTTTTTGGAACAGGTGTTCAAGGAACACAAACAGTTTATTTGTTTTAAAACATAAAATTAGTGTTGCAACAGAGTGTCTACATGTACTTTAAAATTTTACAGAATTATTTCTAATGACATTTTTATGACATTTCTTGCTTTAGGACAAATCAAACTTTTCCTTATTCAAAACAGCATTGCAGTTTAAGTGTAAATGTCAGTGCTAAATATTTTGACCAGTGAAGAGGTTATTAAACACATTATTCAAGGAACCATTAGTTTCCTTTGCTTAAGACAGCAAGCTGCTACTGGAGTAAATCTAACCAGGGCTTTATTCCACAGAAAGTGGGAAGTCTAAGCAATTTCTTGTTATTCTCTTTACAGATCAGTATGGCAAGTAAATAAAATGTAATTTACTAATTCTGCAGCCCTCCAAAAACAAAACACACACACACACACACACACACACAAAAGAGAATGTTGAGAATTCTTGTTACACCAGGAGTCATTAATACTTCCTCGGTAGCCATTTTCCTGCTAAATGAATCCTTTTACTTTTGATACTTAAAGTACATTTTTCTCATAACACTTACATACAAGTTCATATTTGTTGTTTGTTCACTTAATTGTAGGTCAGGCGACTAAACAATAAATGGTTTGAGAGAGTAGAAAACTTATTGCACTTGGGTATGTTTTCAGACATGTTTTATTGTAGCCTATTGTGATACAGTGGCACTACAGCCGCGGTGTTCACAGGTTGAATAGAAATTCTGATTACAGAGTAATAATAATACTCACCGTCACATTAGAGATTGTTTAAACATATCCACTGAAATTTCGATGATGAGAACATTGTGATGAGAAATGAATTCAATCTGACATAAAATGGATGAAAATTTAACTATGTAAGGATATACAGTAATATAATGTGGTACTTGTCTTGTTCTTGATACAGAACTTGTCTTCATGCAGTCCAGGTCTCAGTCACAGTGCTCACTGTTGGGATGTTACAGTAAGTAATAAGAAACTTGTATTGACTACATGAAGCCATATGGATTATGTTAAGGTTACAGCTTTAAGCACTAATGTCCAGCTCAGCCTCGTGATACACTTTACACCCCCCACAGCTACGGTGGCATTGTTCTCGCACTCCACAGATAGGTTTCAGTTTTAGTCAGGAAAGTGTGCTACAATATGCGCTCACTGCAGTAAATCTTTTTAGTCGATGATTTACTGAAGTGTCATAAACCAGACACACTGTTATTGACATACTGTAGGTCAAATCAAAAAGCCTTGCAAGCTTACTTCTGTACGCAGGCTGTTGACAATTTGGTGTCTGCTTGGTTTGTTGACATTTTCCCTTCTGGGCAAACACAAAGAGATGGTTTGTTAGTAAAAAGTCAACGCCTACTCAGTGGTCTTGTGGTGCACTTAGTTAGTGGGTACACAGTAAATGTGAATATGCACAGTATTGTGACAGGAAGTGTAATGAGGGTTTTTCTTTTCACATTAACACTGACCTGTTGTTGTTTTGGAGAGCTTGTCTCTCGGTGGATTTGCACACGCACAATATGTGAAGCAGACAGTCCAAGTGATAATGTTAAGCATATGCAGTTTGGAATGCAAGTACACGTCTGAACATTATGCAGAGAGATTTGCGTTAGATGACAGCATCTGCTTTACACTCTGTACTTACTTTCTGTTGGGCTATACTGCTGATTGGACAGGAGGCACATTTGATTTAAGAACTTCAATATGCGACATTTTGAAGCCTGTCTGATATCCTCCATCCATGTCATTTTAACACATAAGTATTTATCACTATATGTTCGAGACTGTATCTTTTACAACCGTTCACCATCTGACAGACATCATTTTCTGCTTTCCCAACCTACCAAATTCAGAAATGATGGCTTGTGTTTAGAATTCTCAAGTCTTCATTTGAATTGCAAAGCTGGTAGAATCAGCCTTGTTTGAATGCAATGTGTGAATGTTTGGCTGAAAACACTGTGGGATGACACGTGTCATCTGTCATCATTTCAGACCTGCCCTCTCTTCACACTAACTGATGAGGATTGCTGTTGTCTAATAACTCAAAACTTTTGTCAGGGTAAGGCGGGGCATGCTGACACTTGCATGAGGGTAAACTTGGAAGGCTGACAGAAGAGTGCTCGGAGATCATGGGTATTGCAGTTTGAGTGAAGCTGAGAGAAAAGGACATATCGTGATCCGGATTAGTCAGCGTGCATCCAACTGTTACAGAAAGAATGATTGAATGGAGGGCAGCTTACCGAAGTCTTAGTAAATGAAAGGTATCCACAGCTCTCACCTTCTCTTAGCTCAGCTTGGAGTCTTGAATGGAGCTGTCACAGCTGCCTCCACTACAGGATTGCCTTCTACCAGTGGGACCAGATGTAACCTACATCTGTCAGGCTTCATTAGCTATGTCAATATGGAGAGCACTGTTCATTTTGACTTCACAAATGTTTTTATTTTATTCTTCTATGCACATTTAGGCAATTATGATTTGCAATTTGATAATTAAGAATAGAAAAGTTCAGAGCACTGACCTTTTAAGTCATACTTTATCTTGCAGTTGAACATATTGTCATTGTGGGTTTAACTAAAGTTGATCAGTCTTTAAGGAGGATCACAAAATTAAGCTCATCTCCGCAGGGAAATTCTCCATTTTACACTTCAGCAAGCATCTTTCATGTTTCTCTGTGCGAGTGAAGATTGGACATTTCTTTGCTTCCTGTTTGATATTGACTGATGTTTAAATTTCCTAACAGGATTGATCGTTGTATTTCTCACTGTGGCATTTAACATTATTGGATGCAGTTTTCCTTTTTAAGATGAGAAGGGGGAAATTATTTTGAAGCCTCCATGAATGAGATTTCCTACCTTGAATACTAATGAATGGTGAAACGGTGAATATAGGGAATAAGTTGCCCACAGCGCCCAGTGGGACGCCTTCATCCACATTGCTTTCATGTGAATTTCATGTAAAATGGGCTTTACTCAAATACACGATGAATACTAATTAATATTTGATCTGCTTGCATGTTGTTAATTAACTTATATTCACAGTTTGCTTGACTAATTATTTTTCCTATGAATGTATATGACTCATGGATTTATTTCTGTGTTCAGATGTTTATTAAAATTAAATCAAGGTTATATGTGATCATAAAACACTTTGTGTAGTCCAGGATGCTCACATGAAATACCCTGCAAGAGATATGGGTTGTCCCTCCACCTAGTGGCAGTGCAGGGGACAGCACCTCAGCCTACAATTACACACACACACACACACACACACACACACACACTTCCTACAACCAACCGATGTTTTCCTTATAATGACATATTTAATTATAAGCAAATATGTTTGCATATTCAGATGGACAGGTCTGCACTGACATGTAGTATTTGCTCACTGTCATACTAGTGGTTAGAGTGAGACCCATCCTGGATTTAATTGTTTATAGATGAACTTATGACATGCTGTACTGTTGGAAGCCAGTTGTAATGCAGAGCTATATTTAATCTTCCCCTGGGGTGCCATTAAATCATGTAATTTCTTCGTCAGGCCTGGCTGACCTCATTTTAATACCCACATCAGACAGCATTAAGAAAAAACATTAAAAAGAGGAATATTGAATTTTGTATCTACTGTGCTATCTTATATTTACATTTTATATTTAAGCCCTTTTGCAGACATGCTTGTCATGTGAGACTTACAAGCATAATAAGCTAAAATTCTTTAAATTTGGATGTTGCAATGGCAGGAGCGTGATATTATGGCTTGTGATATGGTTGTGTGTTTGTTTGTGTCGGCTGCCAGGAGGGAGAGTTGAAAGTTGAAAGCATGGCTATGTATAGTTCTGCAAAGTCCTCAATCCATTTGGACCACCGAGAGAAATGAGAAAATCATAAAGGGGGAACGAAGATTCCCCTGTTCTCTTCAGAAGCGAGGGGGGGGGGGGGAGACAGACTTGGAGACAGATATTTATAGAGAGAGTGTGGGAGAAAGTGAGATTGTAGCTTGAAAGGTTAAAGTAAGAGAGAGGAACAGAATGACAGAGAAGGAGAGTGACAGAATTGTCGGGTGAACCAGGGAGAGGGTGGAAAATAAAGATGAAGCAAGAAGATTTAGAAATGGATGATGCTGCAGACATCACCAGAGGCTGTGTGGACCCTGCTGTAAATCTCCATGTCTCTGTAGGTCAGGTTGGCACTTCATTGTCTGTGTTGACCCTAATTAAGTCCTGCAGATATTGTGAATGAATCACTGAAGGGCTAGAGGAAATATCTTCTTATGGTATGTCCTGTGTTTATCCTGCATGTCCATCCTTTCTCCACTGTGTCATTCCCTTGTCGGTCTATAAACATCACTTTACTGTGCTGATCCTAAAAGCAGATTGCTAATACCATGAGAGAATCTGAAATATTTATATGCTGCAGAAATAATATAGGTAGCAGAGTTTATTAGCACAGTCAGTTGAAGTGAAATGGGCTTTGCTGAAGTGTTATTAATGTTGAATAGCTCATACATAAGTCAGAATGTGAACTCAAAGTCTTAATATTTCTATGCGGGTAGAATTATGTCACTAAGCAGACAGCTGAACCAGTAAATCACTTCCTCTAAAGTCAAATTTACCCAAATCTGTATAGTTCTTTTTCTTTTCTGACAACTTAAGCAACCATTTGTTCCAGGCACCCAGGAATCTATTGGCCTTATGACACCGAATCTCTACAAGGATCCAGACTCCCAGTGAGTACCCCCCCACACACACCCCAGCTGTAATTACTGTTTCCTATCTACCGGGATTGTCCCGACCAGGCCCACTGAGACTCTGCACTAAATCTCCTTGATGTTGTCAGTCAGCCATCCAGATAGGTAGCTGGACAGCCAGGAAAAGGCAAGGTCTCCTGGAAGTGAGCTCCTCTCTGGGGTAGTATATGTATGGACAGACATGGGCTGATTTTAATGGAAGGTCTCTCCTCCCGCACGCAGGCTGTTCTGAAGTCATTGTCACACTGGGCAAATGTGTCTGGGAGAATAGATGGGAGTTTGCTGTGTTCAGGATAGGGTGGAGAAAATGTTTTGTTGCGGACACATGGCTGATGAGATGGCGCAGACTGTCATTTTGTCGCTGAAAAAGGAAAGAGTTTATGGGTTTTATGTTTATGGGACAGCACAGATAAAACTGTGCTGTCAAGAAAATGAATAAATGAAGATATGTGGGGGGAGGTGTTACAACTACGATGTTCATTGTATTTTTGCATTTTTTTGTGAATGCAGGTGCTGTGCATATATTATAATTAGTTTGATCAATGATTGTTTCACAAGCAAGACATGGTTAATACAGCAACAACATGTAGTTTCAGATAGAATAATTCCTAGATAAGTTTTATCAATGTAAGACCCATGATGCCTCTTTCATTGAATCAATCTTGTCTTTTTTTGTGTCATGGTTTGGTAACCTGTCTTTAAAAAACTAAAGTTACAGGTGGGTCTCAACTCAACCTGTTCTTTACTACTCAACGCTGCTATTTTTCAGGACTGTTCCCATTGCTTATATAATGAATTCCTTCACTCCGGCTGTCAAACAAAAACTATACAGAAATGCTTTTGTACCTGCAGCTATCACACTGCTAAACAAAAGCTAGCATGTGCTGATGCACTTCACCCATGCAGGGTCACTTTAAGCTTTTGAGTGAGTGTGCTTATGTAGAAGCACTGTGTGGTGACCTTCTGAGGAGTTCTTATCCTTACCTGATATTATTTGTGATACTACGATGATACTTGTTTTGAATGTGTATCGCTGTGATGTCTTGTTTTTAACCCTGGAATGCTGAATATCTCATTTGCACAATACATTTATCCTTGGGTACTAATAAAGGAACCTTGAACTTTGAATAATCTTGGTAAAGAGTAAGAAATAGGAGCAAAGGAAAATAGAGGGCTTAGCCTTAGAGCATCAACAATGTCCTTGATCAATGAGTGTATGGATATTTCACTTTATTTTCATTTAAAATAACAAGTCTTAATTGATGTATAAAGGCCGAGAGCACTGTTGTGTAGTGGCATACGATTCAATTTATTGTTACATAGGATATTTTATGCTTTGTGCTTTCTTTTCGTTGAAAAGGTATTTTTAAATGACATGAATGAGACTGAGATGTAAAACATTTCATTGAGCTTTGTTGCACAATGAGAGGGGCTGATTATAAAAGGTGCTGATTGTCTCAATGCCTTTAGCTTTTGATATTGATTTGTTTTTATGTTGCTGTCCAAAAGTAAATTAAACACTTGACGTAAATCAATGCATGCCTTTTGAAACTAGGATTCCGTGCAAAGTCTTGAAAGTTTGGAAAATGCTTAATTTCAACCGTTGTGTTTTCCAAGATTAGGAATATGCTTGAATTTGAATATACTCCTTGAAAAATGCTTGATTGTCAAGATAATCTGGTCATCTACACAATTACTCATGTAAACCACAAATCGTTTAGTTTGAAATTGAAATGAAACGATCCCATCGTCATATTTGTTTGTTGTGTGCTGGCATTTAAAGTAACAATTTAGTGATGATAAAGGCTTCGAGAGTCTGGAAATTTTGGTTTAGGTACCTTGAAAGTGCTTGAATTTTATGCTTAAAAAGCTGTATAGACCCTGAATAATCAAAATTTTTCAGCGTAACAGTTGTAACGGTTGGCTATTTATTTTGCATCACACCACTATTGTGTTGATTAAAACATGAAAATAAAGTGTGATACAATATGCTCAAATGTAAAAAAAAATGATAGAGCATATACAGTAAAACTCACTATGTACAGTCATTCACAACCATGCATATCAGCATTTCTGTCCACAAGAAAAGTGGGACCAGTTGTGCTCTGAGCTGGTCCGCCATGCAATCAAATTTGCATTAGCATGAAAAGTGAAAAGAAATAAAAGAGAGACAGCTGAAGGGGCTTTTTTTTTGAAAGCCTGCTTAGTTGAGCACAGTTATAATGAGAGTATCAATCCACATTACGCCACACTCATTTACAACACACTGCTAGTCCTCAAATGGGAATATCACAGTTACTGTATTTAAAAGTCACATTCAATATTTGTTATTCTTCCAGCTTCAGCTGGAGAGGAATGTTAATAAGCCTTATAAGCCTTTCTGAGCTTCCACTCTTTGTCACTGCACTGAATGTTTTATCCTGGCTTGTGTGAGGCAACACATGGTGAGAGCTTGACACTCATGCCTCTTGTTTCCCTAAAACTGGGTGCAACTGCGATGGTTAGTGCAAACTGGGGGTGTAAGCTTGCAACCAAGTTGTTATGGCAATTTTTGGAATGTGGAGAGGAAGCTGGGGCATGGTGAATGTATTATCAGTGGGATGAAGACAGTAGCAGCAGGTGGAGTTCTCTCTGGCCTTAGTAAAGGCCAATCACATCAGCTCTCATCTCTTCTAGAACCAGCAGATCATCTAACATACCTGTACTTAGACTGTTTTATTTAATACATGCATGAAATTAAAGGCCTCTGTGTTCTTTGAGGCTTCTGCTCATCTGTGGACGTTCCAGTTTACGTTTACACTCTGTACTCACTTTGGAAGATTCCCGGAGAAGAACGGGTCGATACCGGAAAAAAAAAAGTTAATGGTTCACTTTTACCCTAGGAAAGAGAGATCAATAAAGCAAACTGATGCATTTAACACAGTATTTCTCAAATGTCTGGCATATCCTTAAAAAAGAGATTGGGCTTGTTGCTATTAATGTATGAAGTAAGTCTACCAGTCTGAATTGGTTAAAAATGTGTGTTTGAATTTCAGCTACACCAAGGAAAAAAATGCAACATTCAGCTTCCTCTGATCACATTAATCCTCAGTGGTTCACAGTGGTGCAATCATAGCTACAGTAGAACAAACCCACACCATTAGGTGATATTTGTAAAAGATCTTGCTTCTGATTTGGTGCTAAAATCTGAAGCGCTAAAACCCCACAATTGTGTTGAGTAATGCTCTGTTTTCTGCTCAGACCTGAGAAATTGAAATCCTACAGTGTGTCTGCTCATGTTACCATCACTGCGTGTATCCACCAGACTGCTGCACACATATTTTGTGGCTGAGGCTGCTGATAGCCAGTATTGTGTACTGATAATTCCTATCAGGATTGGATATTTTCATGCTATTGTGCATACTTACACAAAGGTTTTCAGTCCGTCCTTAACAATTTTATTTTCGGGAGAGCAGGAAACCATAAATCCCTTTAAGATTAGCAGCTATTCAGACCTTTACCCAGCTATTCAATGGTAAGGAAAATTTTTATTCATTTAGCAAAAACATTTGTAAACAACCTAACAAATATAAAGATTTTCCAGTTTTTAAAAGTGTTGATTGGACTCAGGCATGTGGTGAATTTTATGCTCTCTTGATTTCGCTGTGCCAAGTCTCAGTCTGCTGTTGAAAAAGGGAAAAGGGCTGTTGAGAATGATGGCGGCTGGCTGTGACACTGGTGGCAACAGGCCTGTGTGTCTGGAGGCAAGGGGGGAGGGTTGCGTGCAGGCGGAAGGGGGGGGGGGAAGAAGAGGTGAGTGACTGATGGGCATGTGTCAACTCTCCTGCTATAGTAAATGTTTAGGGGGAACAAGGGTGGCTTGCTAATTGGGGCGAGCTGTAAGAGTCCCTGTCACTCATCATCATCTTCACTAATATGTTTGGAGGCCAAAGCCAGCTGAAGCACAGAGAGTATGAATGAAGCATTTCCACTCAAAACATCTTTCTTTTGGACGCAGCTCTTGTACTGATAAGATTTGTACCACACTGTGCTGTTAGACAACTCCTTCTGCTTTAAATATTGAACGTGTGTACATTTAATTTGCAAGGCAATTTCAGAGAACAACCCTGTGAGACCAAACATTGTGCTGATATTTTGTTTCTCTTTTGCACAATCTGTCCAACAGTGAATCAATCTGGTAATAACAGAAATGTCATGGATTGTCATAATGGTCATAATGGAGTACAGGGATTTGTTTCTATAATTTTTCTCTGACCTTGATTTGTTCCCTTCTCTCTGGACCCTTCATGTGATGTCCTGAGGGAAATAATGTCAAAGGGAAGGAGAGCGGGATGCAGCCTCCGGAATTGACTGTGAAATTAACTGGGGGCACGATATTCCAGCACGCTGCGTAGCCAGTGTGAAAAACAGATAGTGACAGTGATAACGAAGCAGGTAATGAAATAGTAAGTGCTCTTCCAACTGTTGTATGTGTTTACCACTTTCTTTACTTCTTTGTCTTCCTTGACAAGAACGTTGGAATAACAATGTAGCTGTTTCAGTTCGTAATTGTAGTCACATTAATAGGCTTGTTTGATAACAAGATGATTTAATTTTACACAATTATTTTTTTTTTCCACAAATTAATCATTGCTTTCAAATAGCTGCACAAGTAAGCTTCAACAGGTATAATTAAGCTTAATTTATCATATAATTTGATTAATATGCTACCAAATATTCCCAGTCTCTTTTTAATGGCTGTTTAATACTAGTAGTTAGCAGTGTCTCTTCTCTTTAATTGTTACTCTTGAATCTAACGATCCAAACAAAGCTGGCCAGTTATATGGTGTAATCTGAGTGGCTTTTAAAACCTGCTAAGATCTCATTTCCATAACCCTCTAACTGGGAAAACAACAGTAATTATGGGACTGGTATTACCATGAAGTGACACCCCTGAGCTGCAGTCATGCAGCAGGTGTGTAATTGGCCCCGAGCTGTACAGTGGGCACTCTGTAGGACTGTCCTTGTCTCGTGATGGGGACACGGGCCGCTCCACAGGGCGGACTTATCAGCTCGCTGCCCTCTGAGCCAGATGCAGCATTTCATAATTAACCAAGTGAGACGAGTGGGGTCAGAGAGAGACGCCTCAGTTCTGTACTGTAACTAGCTCTGCTGAAGCTGCGATCATACATGTACAGTAAATGTGTATCTCCTCTCCTCCTCTTCTCTTGCTCTCGTTTTCATTTCATCAGATTTACAGTATACAGTATATTTAGATTATGTGCATGCAGACAGTGTGTTAGTGAGCGAGTTAGTTGTCGCTGAGAACAAAACTGGACTCCAGAGGCCTCCCTGGTGTTAACTGAGGTGTAATGTGATTTGTTTTGCTGGCCCCTTCAAGCAGCCCCTCCCAGTCCACTGAATCAGATCCCCTGTGATTACTCTCTAATGGCCTCAGTTACATCTGTGTGCTTTAAACAACCTGCAACTGCTCAAGATAAACTGATAAGGTTAATGCTGCAATGACACTATGCAAAGTGAAGAACAATTTAAACTCTCTGTCTTTACAGCACCACTGCAGTGTACTTGAGAGAACTGTCCTTAAACACAAAGACAAAACATTTTCAAGTAGCGGCAAAGCCAAATGGCTGATGCTGGTGCAATACAATTTGCATATGGTGCATGTGCTCACATATTTTGTGCTCACATAATTACTTAACCTGCTGAGTCTTGCAAGTGTGTGAGCAAAGGAGCAACCAGCAAAGAGCTATAGTTGGGAGAAGTACAAACCTTGTTCTTGTCATAGTCATAGTATTCCACAGACCTCTTTGGGATCTTTTAATTGTAAACTACTTTTAACCGAATCACATCTGCTTTTCGCAAAAGGCCTGTGGCTTATTTCATTTGGGAAGACATGTTGACATCAAAGTGCATATTTTTGGACTTTTGATTGCCACCAAACAAAGAGCGTAAGAGCAAAAATAAGCTCTGTTGTGTTTTGAGTGAACTTCCCTTTTTAATGGTTCAATCAGTGACCTCATCATTCAAAGACATGGGTGTTGGCTAATATTCAACTGTGCCAAATCATTTGCTTTAATAGCATATTCAGGAGTGACAGCATGCAACAATTTTCTATTATGAAAGGAACGGGCTACCAGGTGCAGGTCTGTGGGAAAGTATTTATTTATTATAGGCAGGTGTGTTGATGCGCAGAGCTATACCTGACTAAACCGATCATTCTTGAGTGACCTTTCTGCATTGTTGTGACTGCACTGCAGTTCATGAATGTTTAATGGAAAGGCTGGCTGTTTTGGGCCTGCCAAGCTGGGTTTGCTGCCTGACAGAAACATACTAACTCAAAGGCAGAGTGGAAGTTAAAAACAGTGGGACACCAGACACAACCTCTGACAAGTAAACACCCCTCAGTAGTATCAGATGAGGGAGGCATGTAATTATGCACAAAGACACATGCGTACAAACTCCCACTTTCGTTTTGTCTCTTTCACACACCCACATTTTAATCTCACATTTTATCTCTTTATCTGTTCAGCTCTTACAGGCGCTGTGGCCCACATTTAATTAATTAATATCATCAGATATCACTCAAGAACACTAGATAGAAACATAACAACCTGAGACGGAGTGAAAAGGCGTGGGTGAGGACTAAGGAGAGAATGAGTGAGGATGTTTGTAAAGAGAACAGAAACAACAGGATGTACTGCTGGTGAGGAGTTGTTGCGACAATCTCTTCTTTACAGTCTGCCCTACAACGTGTATCCCCTGACACCTTTTCTGTATTTCCTACCTATCACCATATACTCTAGTCAAAAACAAAACAAACACCTTATAAGTGTAAGTACAAGAGAAGACAGTAGCAAGAAGCAGTTTGCAGAAAGAAATTATAATATTAAAAGACGATGGGAAAGATAATTGGGTTTGAGAGAGAACTGGGATTGCACATGAAATAGTGAGAAAATGTGTGGAGGAGAGGTGCTGGTTTGGCAGGCGGACAGTAATGCACAGAACAATTACATAACTTATGAAGAAACACATCAAATCCCTGAAACAAAAACCTTTGTTGATGCTATGTTTGACTATAAAGGCACACACAACATCAAATCAAATCAAAGTCTTGTACTCTCTGTTTGCAAGATAAACACAATCAGTTTCTCATATCTGTCTGACAGCATCCCACTTTTCCAGCTTTATGGAAGAGACAGCACAAAGGGAATACTAGTCAAGTGTGTCATAAAGTGTGAGTGTGTGTGTGAGAGAGAGAAATAGAGAGACTAAGGCTACCTTCAACACCATCGAAGTGTGGGGAAACTTTTACTCCAGTGAAGTCTTACATATTACTGCCACAGTGGCATGACGAGATAAAACTTTCCGCTCTGAGTTGAAATCTGCCGAAGAGAACCAGCAGACTACCTGAATGCACTAACAGAGTGGACAGCATGTGAATATGATTTCAGTAAAAACTCTCTACTTTAGAACTCCTACATATTCAGTGAGTCCCAACTATGGTCTCTCAGTTTGACAACTTTACAACTTTTGAAAAAGGATAAGATTCGGAAGGTCAGATGCAACTGCATCTTGATGATAAACATTATGCACTCGATGATAAGCAGCAGATATTGTTTCTAATTACTTGCACCTTAGGACTTGCAAAACATACAAGACCCTAAACCTCGTTTCACCTTGAGGCGTCTCTTTAAATTTCCATCAGTTCTTAGCTTAGAGAAGCACTGAAGAGGGAAATAGGTGATAGAGCCCTTTCTGTCTGGGCTGGGGCTGTGATGCAGAGAGCGGGTCTCATTGATAATGCATCAGCAGAAGAAATCCATCAGGACCACATCTTTTAAATGTATGAAGCAGACACTTATGCATGAAAGTGTGCGTGGCCTCCCGCCAAACCCGTGGCCAGGCTAAGTGAGGCTGTCCTCTCCAGGTTGTCACCGAGTACAGTAGCCCAGGTCCCAGGGACACAGCGGCTCCCCTAGACATCACTCCTGCTCCGTTACAGACAAAAGGATGAATCATTCATGAGGTGTCTTTTTTGACAATGGCAGATTCAACATTGATAGGTTATGGTGGCCTCCCTACCTCTTCTTCCTCACTCTTCCCCCCCCCTCTCCACACACAGCATTGTATCTGTTTGGCCCACTTGATAGAGCTTTCAGGTGAGAACATAAACCCAGTGTGGAGTGATTACCGAATGTGCTCCTGCAGAGGAAGGACTGGCATTTCTCTCTCTTTGTTGTGCCTCTGACCTTTGAAAATATCATAGATTAAATCTTTAATTATTTATGAAGGCTAGTGATGGAGAAGAGAGGGGGATGTTACCACATGTAATGGGGCATTCTTACTGTAAGAGAACAGACTGGCTTTTTGTTTGGTGTAGTTCTAATCCCACCAGTACACATGCATGCCCAGTTTGCTATTGACATGATCAGATGTTTGTGTAATATGTCCTCTCAGAAATTATTATGTAGATTTTAAATTAGTTCTCTAACATTGGACTAAAGTAGGGACCTCTCCCCAACATGTGTATCACAATGTTTAGTGTAATTCAAAACAGCAACCCTCAGATCCTCCTCACTCCTCACGTCACCTACCCTCGTGCTGTAAACATTCCTGACACATTCATTTAAAAAAATCAACTAATCAGGATTCGGATAATAACAGATAAACAAACAACAGAGAAAATAACTATGCTATATGGAAAAATGTATTTCCCGCGAGAATGGTTTAACCAGTGTTTGATATGCAAATTTTCTTTTTCATCTGAACCCCCAGTAAATGTCAGGAGGGGACACTGGGGAGGGGCTGAACATCTCAATTAAAGAGCGCTAACATGCATCATTCCAAACAACACATGAAATGAAAGGCATCATTTAGATTGATCTACAGCATCAGTGAGAATAAATCAGAGCAGAAGCCTAATAATGCAACACTCCAGGGTGCGTCTGAAAATTGCAGATAGGGATTGAGAGCAGTATCTGCATAATGATGTTACAACTGATGAAGTTGGCAATCACTATTTGGGAAACGGGCACTGTCACTGTGATGTTAAATGCTAAGATGTTCTAGTGAGAGTGTATGACTGTACCTCTCTAATGGCTGAATCGTGCTAACAGTTTGTTTTCTTTGGACCAAACGGTGGTTGAAGGTAATCAAACGATTTGTCTACACTCTTGATTAATCTTCTCCAGTGTTCATGCCAGTTTAGCAATTTCACAGAGTTTGTAAATGTGCTCCTTGGCGTACTGGGCCTGTACTATATATTGAAAAGGCACTTCAAGTTGGCTCTTGGCTAAGTTTTCCAAGCACAGGAAGCTCTATTGTCTCAGTATATCCATAATAGCTAGTGCTTAAAGTGATCTCCTACAGTGACGACCTAATGTCCTATTGGTTCTGACTACATTTGGACAAACTGCACCAAAGATTTTGTGGTGTCTCTGAGACAAAATAACTTAATTATATTTCCAAAAATATCAGTACCTAAGTACTTACTTTGAAACACTGAAAAAGTATTGGGTAAGGAAAGGTCCTTACCCAATACTTTTTCAGTGTTTCAAAGTTAACACAACCTTTTTCCACCATCAGCAACATTAAAATAAATGTATTTTGGCATGGTCCTCTCACACAATTTGATGGGTGAAGGCCTTTTCTATCAGCCCAAGTTTTATAGATGGCTTCTGTTTTGATCAGGTATAGTCCATAATAATTTGTCTCGCTACCCTAAAGGACAGATCTTTATACTCATTACTCTTATGTCTAAAAATTGCTCACTTGCAAGTTCAGAGGCGCTCTTTAAAAATCACTCAAGTGAACATAAAAGTACTGACTTTCATTAATCAGAATGGGAATTTATTTGCCTGGTATGATAAAACGTGCTTGGATTTATCTTTGTGACATCAGTGCAGGAATATAGCAATAGCTCAAAAAGACTAATAAAAAAAGATGCGCTTTTATTGTGTAGCAACAACAGTTGCAATTATAAACAAACAATAAACAATTATCTCAAGAGGATGGTGGGAGTCATGCAGTAACATGTATCCAGTTTATTCAGAAAGGCAGCATGCGATGGAGGAGAGTTCAGTACAATGTAATGCTTTATGAATGTGGGAGAATACGTCTCGTGTCTAGATGTACAGGTTCAGCACAGAATGAATGCTGATTGTGTTAAATAGTAAGCCCACACTATATGACAGTATCAAGGGTTATATTAACAACCCCCACTGAGAATGACCTAATTAGCTGACCATGGAGGGGTTGAGCTTTTACAAGGCCACACCAGGAGCAGTTTTACCACTGATGTCACCTCTGATTGCTCTGTCTGCCTTTTTTAAGAGAAAGTACCCATGTGGAAAGATCTGTTTGAGGTGTTTAGGGAATGGTAAGAAATATTCAGATAACAAAAAGTAGCATATCAAAAGACACGAGATTTACCTTTTTTTGCCTCCATGTATAATATAGGATTACTTTGCAGCTAGTAGACTTATACCTATCAATAGATGCTCGTTTTTTTCTACTGGATGTACCGTACAGTGTGATCTTGAGATGAACCCTTAACTGGTGACATTTCGATCTGATTTTTTCTTGGTCAGTGTTCTGTCACCCAGTAGGATGCTGTCAGACTTTAATCTGGGACAGCCTTTGCTTGTTACACTGCTCAACATATTCTCCAGCATCTAACGTACATGTGAATGCAAATGCAAGATGGTGAAGATTAAAAGAATTACTTGGAATTGAAAAAAAACTGCATTTAAGGCTTCAGATGACCCAGTTTCCAGGCATCCATCCAGTGGCTTAGTTGCTCTGGAGGTTTCTGAATATACTATTTGTGGATTCACTATGCACTGTGTGTGTGTGTTTGTGTTTGTTCATGTGTGTGTTGTCTGCATATACACCCATGCATGCAAATGTTTTTTTGTGTTTGTGTGTTCTTGCTTATATGCAGCTTCTTTTTCCCCCCTCTTCTGCCAGTTGGTACACATCCTTAGATCTCATCAAAAAACAGTGACCTAGATTTAATTAACCCCCTCAAACCAGCAGAAAATTGTATTTAAAAGTAGCACAGCGCCCATCAATCTGCTTTGGGTGTCAGCACGGAGCTGCTCCCCATGTTAAAGTCGGATTCCTAATAGAGGGAGATATCATGGACTCCCTGTAGCATGTCAAGCTGGTGGCACACAAGGCAAGCGCTCAGTGAAATGTAGCAGACAGGTGATGGAATGAATAAGCTTGTCTCAAGGCGGTCTCCTGACTGACAGGTACTTCACACGAAACACATAAATTCTAGAAAATAAGAGCTTCTGTTATTTCAGAAACGAGAATCTTTTACAGAGTAGTAGAGAAACAATGAATGTCTCGAACCATGGCTTTTGCTTCTGTGGCACCATGACACAGAGATTGTTGAGAGGGATTCAAATTACATTATTATTGTTGCTCAGATAGCCCCTTGTAAGACATTATAAGGTGTAATTTTCCATTGGCTAAACAGCTCCCCTCATCTCCTTTTGAGCTGAATGAGCACACACATTACACGCTGCCTTTAATAATCTTCACTAAGGCGTAAGATCCTGATTACACTGTGCCTTTAATCTAATAATCTGATTTAATTTGACTTTTCATTTGTTCATGCATATCAATGTGGGGATACAGTACGCGTTTAAACCTTTTCAAAATGGCAGAGTGACTTATGGATGCTGTAGTGATTATGATAATAAGCCAGCATTAACCCATGTGTATTCTATCTGATCAGATCACAGTAATTTCCAGTGTTCACTTTTTTTCACATTCTCATGTGATTGATTTCCCCCAAAGATCTCTTAGAAGATCAAGAACCTCTCAGTAGTGTATGCATGTATCTGATTGCATAAATTATGAGTTGCATCAACTGTTGCTTACATGCTCACAGTATGTCATGAAGTGGCTGCTTAGTCAGAAAAGGGAAAAATTAATTCAAGGATATGAAATGAGGAGTGATATGATTACGGCAGAGAAGTAACGCTACTTTGACAAGGAAATTAGCAACTGCACACAATGATTAATCATACTTACGACTAACGACTTAATCATACTTATGACTTCCCTGGATTTCAAGCTGCACTCTTACAGTAGTTGTTGTTGGGCATCTCAAATTCTCACTTAGTTTTACACAACAAGGTGAAAAGGAATGACAAAGAAAATGACATTTGTCAAATGGGCAAATGGGCATCCATGCCGCTTCATCCTTATGCTGATTTCTTTAAGTTTAACAAAGGCACAAAGTAACGATTTGTCTTTTTATGTCACAGATTCTGCACAAAATATAACAACTAACTCTTGCTTAAACCATGCTCATGTCTTACAAGACAGCAATATTCTACAAAGAGCCTTTTATCCTCCTGCTTTTTTCCTGCACAATGCGGCAGTGCTGATGCACAGTTTCCTCTCCCTCCCTCTGGGAGGTGTGAACCAAGGGACGGGAAGGGTAGAAACAAGAGAAAGTGGAGGCGGAGAACACGGAAGGCAGTAACTTCAATAAGCACTATGCCCTCATCTTCTTGTTCTGGAGATCAGTTTCCACTTCTTGTCGAGGAAACAGAAGAATTGGTAATCCAAAAGCCCTGGTATTTTGAATCATATGTCTAATAGATTGATTAGATAATGGGCTTATCATGCAGAGCTGCACACTGTGGCCACAGCACGATATACACACACGCAGATTAAATCTGCTGATTTTGTTTGATGAATCAAAGCAAACCCCCTCACAGGTTGAGATGCAAGCAGACAAACTGTGCCTACAGGGGTATTTTATGATATAGCTAAAAGATAAACATCAGAACTTTGAGTCTGTTGGACTTTGTGGAGAGTAAGAAGGAAATTGGTGCATCCTAGAATATAAGTGAATATATTTATGATAAAAAAAAATTTCTCAGTCCTCATCAGAATGGCGGTGCTGCTGAGAATCCTACTGGCACACAGTCCTACCCTGGGGCTTGGGGATTACATGTGCTGCGTACACATTAAAGCCTCTAAACCCTCGCCTCCGCAGAGCTGATCTGACTGCACAATCATCCCCCTCACTCTCAACTCCACTCCACCGGCCATGAGGCCTCCGTTCTCCCAGGATGCCGGCTGCTTACTTCCAGATCAGCAGGGCTCTGCAGTGCCCGCGAAGGTCGGACCATGAGTAAATTTGTCAGCTTGCCTCCGTGTTCGCTGCATCACCTGGGACTTGACCCTCTAGCTCATCATCAGTTCATGGAGTCGGACACTCTGACTGGAGTCAGGATTTTTCAAAATAAATGAATCCATCTATTTTTATATATCCGTTTATTTTTAGAAGAAAAACAGGTCAAAAGAACAGCTGGAGTTATTGTTTTGCTCATTGCACTTGAACTCCTACACACTCAGACTGGCACACGTGCTAACACACTTATTTGCAGCGCAGTCACACATGTCTGCACAAAAGCGCTTACACACACACCCTCACTCCCACACATACACAAACATACAAGACATCTGCAATTTCAAGGGGTGAATTGAGGACCTAGAGCAAAGCAATACCGTGCAGGGCAGAGCATATTCAATTAGCCCCTGGCAGTTCTTCACCCTCACCTATCGTCATTGCATCACATTTCAATATTGCAGAGGTGTGCCGCCAACGCTCTGCTGACACATCAAAGGGCTGCGGCAAATCCACACTCCTCTTTGGAGCCTCACAGCTATGCCACAGCTGTTCTGGGGTAGGCCAGAGAGGCACAGGGAGAGGCAAGGCATGACTGAAGACCTTAGCAGGCATATTAAAAAATGGATTCTCTATTTCCCACTTCGATGAGTTAAAGTTATCAGGCCAGCCTGTGGGTACCGCTTGATGGTTTCTTGGTCCAGCCTGGCATGGTTAACTCTGAGGGTTTAGGAGAGAGATGATCTGTGTATGACAGGGTATATGTGCTGAATAATTTTAAGTGCAGCACTTTTTCAGGGTCTTACTTGGGTATGTGATACTGAAAGTTAGTTTTCTGATAAAGCTAGCTTAACCATGCCCTTTTTCTATGAAATACATACCCAAGTACACCAGGACATGGCCTATTCCACAGCTAGTAACCGTCCATTCAGCACTATAATGATATCATATGTCATATGCTCAGTTTGTACAATAGATGTGTGCAAGGGTATAAGACTAAATAAATAATGGCCTTCCCTCAGTCTGTCTCCCATCCCTCTTTGGGCTGGTGTAGCAGGAGGCGATAGTGGTTCACTGAGATCTTCATTAGGATATAGAGTAGCTATGGATATATTTGCAGGAGCAGCATTAACACAGCAAGTTCAAGTTAAAACATTGTGCTCATTTGTTGCCGTTAGGTTTGCCTCCTTACCTCTACAACGCCTCTTCCCCTCTCTCTTCTTCTTTTCTGTTGGCCAAATGAGTTAGGGCTCTAAATTGAATTTCATCTTCATGTATTTTTTCCAGAGGGCTCGCTAATTAAAATTTTAATTATGGCTGAGAGCAAGACACAGGCAACAAAACCCCCTCATGTTTAAAACATCTTTGGACTCACTGTCTTTCTCTTCCCCTCTGCCTTTCTCTCTCTGCTTCCTTCCGTAAGTGTGTTTTCTGAAAGTTTTGAGGTGAACTGAAGGTAAGACATACACTAAGATGGTAATCAGAAAGGACTATACCAGAAATTCTCAAGAGGGAGCATGCGATGCATGCGTGATCAAAGAGAATCAGGAGGTTGGACCTTAGAAAAGACATGTTGATGTTATTAAAATTATAAGCCTGTTTGCTTGGAATAAAAACTTTCAGTGCCTAAATCCCCAACATAAAATTAATATTTGATGATTATAGCAATTGAAGAAAACTTAAGTAGCATCCTGTGTTTTACTTTTTACTCTGACTCTGTCTGTGAGCACTGCTCAGTGTTATATTCTACAACTATGACAATGTCTTCTCTCCTCGTGCTTTGCACAAGGGCTGCCTGGAGGATTGTTCCCCTGCCTGGGGGCTCCCCTCTCTGTAGGCCTGCCCTGTTCACATGCTGTACCTTTTCTTCCTCTCTCCATTTTGCAGACCCTCATCTTGTCTCTGTGGGCCAACCCTCCAGCAGCTATTTGTCACAAGCAGATGTTTCAGAGAGTGTGGTTGCTTTGGAATGGGAGCTTGGTGCCAGTTCTGATTGGAAACCTGCAGAACAGAGAGGGCATGGCCAAGGTGACTAATACTCGCTCCTCTTAGGTCCTGAGGTCAGCTAATCTCCCATGGCAATCAGGAAGGCAATAGAACAAGTGAGAGGTCCCTGAATGGGGCTGTCCAGTCCCTGACATAGCGGTGACAGGGCCAGACTGAGACTGACTTTCAGGGACGGAATTAAATGTCTCATCTCCAACTAACCCACACACGCTTGTTATGGCACAAGCTGTTAGGTCTACAGAATGGCATCAAATGTGGGTCCAGAAATCCACTGATGTGGATAACCGTAATGACATACACAAATACATGTCATTATGGCTGTAGCATGTATGTTTAAATTTGAACCTGCATTACTTACACCTACATTGTATTATATGTCTGCATTCATTGAAATACAGACATCTGTAATATTCTGGCAAATAGAGTATTCTGGTTTCTGTTTGGGAGCCAGGTAGCACTAATGAGCAACTTTTGAGCAGGAATGGGATTTAAAATGTGCAGGTAAACTGTTCTTGTAGAGAGGGAACGAGGAACAAATTGGCTGAAATATCTTTTGGAACTTAAAATATCTTTGAAAGGTGTTCAGAAGGGAAACAGTGGACTTTTGGTTGGATACAGAAGATAATGTCTAAGTAAGGACTATGGTGGAATATTAAGGTAAGGTGCCACCATGAGCTGCCAAAATGGCTTCAGTGCTCCCTGGCATAGATGCAACATGTTTCTGGACTTCTACTAAATGTATTCTAAAAGAAATAAGATCTGGTGAATGCAAAGACCATGGCACACAATTCACATCATTTTTATTCTCTTCAAACCATTCCCTAACCCCTCGTACTGTGTATTGATCCTCCACATATTTATTCTGTTTTTTCCTTCCATTTGTATATGTATATATCAGATGGATTTGGCTATCCCTCCAGAAGCTAATTTGACTTAAGCTAGCTTATAGCTAACCTGCTACTAAGGCTGTAGAGCAGTGTATTATAAAATGTATTGATTGTATCAAGTCTTCTACCAGTGTGTCTACACGATGCACGGCGATCACAGGACGATGTGATGCACGTGTCTGTCAGCTGCAGAGGGTGTTAATCGTTAGTGGCAGTAATGTGCTCTAAAAGTAGCAATATGCCAATAAAAGAGAAGAAGACCGCAAGCCAATGTAGAGAGTGCATGGTTTAGAGCATTCAAAAACAAAGGCTTTGCTTTATGAGGTAGGAAATGGATTCAACATGTGTGTCAGACCTTCAAGATGTACGTAAAACCACAGCTGTTTATAATTAAAACTCCACATGGTACCTTCAAAATGACAACCACTCCCTCTTTCTCTAGCTCTCTCTCTCTCTCTCTCACACACACACTCAGACTGTCACCTCACACTTTGCAGGTGTTGTGTTAATGTGTCAATGTGTTATTACAGTACATTGTTGCATTCCCACAGCCACAAGTAAAATCATTTACCACTGTTATATATATATCATTTTGCTTGAATTGGAGAGAGGTGGAAAGATACAGGAAAGATATGTTGTGTGCCAAGTAACCATTGTACAGTAAATAGTTAAGCATGTTCAGGCCAGTGTTGTCTGTTCTCAGTAGGCATCTTAGTCATCTGATATAAAATGTGCTCTGTGAAAGTACTTGTCTTGTACTTTGTTTTTTTACACTGAAAACATGTTTGTTTCAATTTAAAGTTTTTAAAGTGTACCTTTAAAATGAGTGAGTGGTCAGTTAGCAATATATAAGGTATTGTATGTATAATACAATATGTCATAATATGTGGAGTGTAACCACATGCTACATAGTAGCAAAATATATATATTTAATAAATAAATATATTTAAAATATATGAGTTTAACCAAAAAAAAATATTTTTCAAATAAATTTCAATGTCAAACACCAGAACAATTGTATTAAATTTAAGTATGTTGTTTTGCATCTCATATCAATTCCATTCTGTTTCCTACTTTTTATTCATAGGTAATTGTATATGAGGCATAATATATTTAGTACTTCTTGTCTGCATTACATACCTTTTGCATCACCTTTATGGTAATAATAATCACAGTGAGCAGCCTGAGAACGGGAGGCTCAGATAAACTGCAGCAAGTGTAAAAGACGTATGTCAAGAAATCGTTTGATATCTTATTAAAAATAGAGCTTAATAGCAATGTGATGATGTCTCAGACTCTTATACACACAACTACCAATAGTTAAGCAACAGTATCGTTGCTTAGCGTACAAATGTAATATGGTTAACGCAAAACCCTCTCACTCTCTTCATAAGCAAATTACTGCCACCTCTGTGGCTAAAGCAATGTCATCTGCATTCTCAAAAGAGGCCAGAGGGAATGTGGTGTGACAAATTCCCCTAATGACATGATATACATGTTGTAATTCATTAAGGGATGCATTTGCTGAATAATATTCTAACTTCCATAATGAAGATAATAAAGAGCACTCATCCCTTTCTCCTCGATTTACTGCACACGCATAGACTACAGTTTTATAATAAATATGTTCTGAAATCAGTAATTAATAGAAAGGTTGGCATGCACATAATTCTGTGATTTAATCTATTAAGCTTCGGATTTTAGAGTCAAATCACTCTGCCATGAAACCACTTTGAATTTTAATTTGTCCTTTCACAAGCTGTTGTTAGCTTTTATATCTAACCTTCTCCCTTACTTTGTCTATCCCACTTTGGTTAGGATTTTAATGAAGACTTTGAGGCTGGAGCTGATGACGAGTCTATTTCCCTGGACTTGATTCAGCTGATTCTCCATCTGGTCTTTGAGCACCTGGGGTAAGTCTTCCTCTACAAACTGCTTTCCCCCGCCTTTTCAAGGTTTCCCTCTGTAAACCCATATTCCTATTTTTTTCTTCCCTCTTCTTATACTTCTCCACTATGTTCTGGTTCCCATCCCTCCTGTGTGGATTTTGCATTAAGGAAGATCTAAAATGCACAATATCTTAAATCTGAATGCGTTTACATTACAATTGCACCTAAATCTTTTATTTTCCCAACAATAATGTGAGCACTAAGTACTGATTCAGCAACTAAAATTGGAACTTGCAAAGTGAATAGCCTGAGAGGCCAGACTTGATAACACAGTGCAGCATAGAGCTCCTCAGCTCTAATGAACACTACAGATGTGTCAAGCAGGGGAGGAGGGCTATGCCAACGGCAGTGTAAACAGCAGCCAATTACCTGCCTGGATGACGATTCTTTACTCCTGCTTAGTGCATACACGTGAAGAGGCCAGTGCATCTGCTGTGAGGCCTAGTACCAGTGTATTACACACACCAATATCACAGATCTGCAGTTAGACATGCTGCATCTCAAGCATGTGTCCTGTCATTGTCACTTATTTCATAAATATGATACATATGTATCATATTGTTTTAACATAGTATGTGATACTGAAATATACCTTATACATGTAAGATCATGGAAGTAATGTGTGACAATAAAAACAACATACTCTATAAGAGTGATGGTGATCTGTTGTGCTTTTGAATCAAATTGGACATGAGCATTGCACATGCAGATACAAACTGTCAGTGTAATTGTTCACGTGGCATTATTATTAAGCAAGACGGACAAAATAAGATTTGAACAGCAGTCAGGAGTCAAACAGGGAGAAGTAGAGAGAAAGGATAAGAGAGAGAAAGATTTGCCATCTGGATGTTTCCTGATCTCAGCCTCAGGCAAGATTGGCCAATGTGAAGGGCTGCCCTGCTGTAATCTAGATGCTGTATAGTTTGGTTTGTTCTTTATGTAAGAGTTATATAACGGATGCACTCAAGATGCTTATTGCCTCCAAAGTTTGTAACCATCTGTTATAATGTCACACCTTTCAGGAGAAGTTCCTTCTCTTAAACATACTTTGTTACCATACCAAGAAAAATAAGACAAGTCATGCTCCTAATAAGTCAGATTTGTCAAACTGGCATTGCATGCTTTGATGACATGCTAATACATACACTCTTTTCTGGGCCTCATTTTTTGGTCTTCTAGCTTTCACAACGATTGCAATTTTATCACTCAAGTCTTTGATGAAGTCGCATCTTGAGAAAAAGAAAGGACAATTATGTCCACTCACTAAAGAGACAGAAGCTAAAAAATGAATGAGGAAACCAGATTATGACTAATAGTTAATAAGTAAAAAATTCATAATTGTGATGCCACTGCACTACAATACTGTGTGTTTAGAAGAAGGATGTTCCAACACGACTGAAGTCAGGCTCAGTCCCACATCTAAAGTTGTGATGTTATGTTAGAAACAGTACATTCTTACCCCCAGGTGCTACCCTTTTATCCTGTTTTCCTCTCAAAATAGCTCCTTATACATGTACGCATGGAATGAATAAAACTGAATAAACATTAGATCGTGATTACATGAGATGAAGAAGCAGAGACGAACGAATGCAAGCCGGTTTTCCAGCCTGTCTGCATATACTCATCTAGCTGCAGCATTTAAAAGTGCCTGAAAGGCAGCATAGCTTTCATTTCGAGTGGTCAGACAGTAATGCAGAGTGACAGATTTTGACTGAAGGTGGCTCATTATACTGCACTATAAAATACAAGAAATCAATATTAGTAATGCCTGGCTTCACACCAAAAGAGATACTGTACAATGCTGCAGCAATCTGCTTGCTTTCACGTCCACAGTGCAATAAGTTTGGAAATAGAGAACATGTTTTTATTAAGAGATATCGCTGATGCACGCTCTTGAATTGAGCAAATAAGAACATCACAGTGGGTGTTATCAGAGTGGGTAGTGTGTTTGCAGAAATTCATGTCTTTGAATCCAGCGAGCTGTGAGAGGTACTCCTTCCCGCAAGCGGAAGTGGAGCTAGTAAGGGCGCTGTTGAGAGATATATTGTGGGACGGCTACAATATCACTGACAGAAGGAACATGCCTCTCTGGAGTCCAATAATCATATTTCACTGTAGAATGTGACGATTCTGGTATAATGTAAGTCTGTTTGGTGCTTCTAGGCAGAACACAGGCACCATTGTCTCAAGGGTTTGTGAAGGCTGTCTTTATGATTGATTTATGATTTATGATATGATTCTTTATGATGCAGAAAGCCTAAATCTCACTACCTTTAAGTGCTAAAATGCTAACACACAAGGCAACAGTGCCTTTGCTCTGTGTGAAGCACAACGCACTTGTGGCTTTAAAGGGACTTTATTCTGCTGGGACAAATGGCGGGGCACATCCAGGCCTCCCAGGGGTTTAAATTAGTTACACCCATGTCTCTCTGTGGCCTCTGAAGCCCCCTCACTTCTACTGCATAGGGTTACACCATGTCTCTAGTGGCAGGCCTTACTTAAAGCCCAACCCACATACTGTACCAAGACATGAGCTATCTTTGAAAATAACCTTGAGAAAGTAGGGCTGGAGGGGAGGGTTTTGGTACACTTGATTTGTCTCCTCTATAATAGGACTACATGATTTGGCCTCTCCAGAGAGCCTGTCACAGAGCAGTCGATGCTGAATGCTGCCCTCCAAAACTATAGGAAGACCAACAATACATTTAATGGATTGGCATAATGCGGTGCAGTTATGTAAGCTCTGGGTTTAACAAAAATGAAAATGTGTGGGTGACAATGAAATAGTACACAACCAAGCACCTTATTAACCAGATAAATATGGCATATCTTTGTGTTATACACTATTTAAACTGTACTGTATGCTCTGCCTTCAAGAGGAGGAATGTTTTCTAGAGAAGCTCTTTAATAGGCCTACGGGGGGATTTTTGTATAATGGGTAAGTCACTGCTCAACGTCCCAGCTGCCTTATGAAGCCAGGAAAGAAACTAACTTGTCTGAGATTGTATGTACTGTGTTAGATAGTTGAATGTGTCTACTGCACTTTATATGGCGCGCACATGTGTGTTCACATATGGTACATACCCTCCCTATGAATACTAATGCCCCTCCAACACCCCTCCATACACACTTTCTTCTGTCTATCAGAGCTGCCCTGAGGCCAGAACTACTGACAGCTCTGTTACGCCTGCCATGAAATATTCACTATACCATGAGTCATGTTCAGACTGCAGGGAGAGCTGTGTTTGACTATCCTGTTCCCAGATCACACCTGGCTAAGAGGAGTCGCTGTTCACTTTGATCCTCTGCTGTGCCTCCTGACTATAAGCTGTCTCTCCCCATGCCAAGCTGTTCCATATACACAACTCTGTTTCTGCCATGCTATGCTGGCCTCATCTTTCTGTCTTGCTTCAACATTTACTAGTTCCTACCTGGTGTTATATAAGTCCATTGTTGGTGAAAGAAACAATACTGTAGATAGATGGGTTAAGAAAAGAAGAAATTCAGCTTCAAGCAGCTTTACTTCCACAGAACACAACAGTGTATAAGATTGATCACGTTGTTGACAGTGCTGCAAGCTTACTGAGAATGACACTTGACTCTATTGCACCTCTAAAAAAGAAAATGATAAAGCAGAGGAGGATAGCCCCATGGTACAACCCACAAAC
>JAVQJL010054747.1:0-20856 GCA_036024295.1 Nannoperca obscura | reverse complement strand
TGATTTGGATGTAAATACCCTTAAATTAAAGCCGAAAGTCTGCAGTTTAAGCACATCTTGTTTGTTTCATTTCAAATCCATTGTGGTGGTGTATAGAGCCAAAAAGATGAGAATTGTGTTGATATCCCAATATTTATGGACCTGACTGTACAGCTAATTTGCCAGATTACATTTTCTGCATTTGTAACATAATTAGGGAATGTTGTTAATTAACATATCTAGCAAGTCTCATAAATGTTCATATAGACCATATTAGTAAAATGTTCATTGACAATGCATTTGATTTATTTTCTGTCAGAACATCCGATTTTGCAATGCAATATCTGCTCGTAGTGTTTACAGCCTTAGTAAACATTTGAATCATTGTGTTTAGGCACTCACAACACTTGGTTTAGGTTAAGGAAAGATCTTGGTTTAATATACAACATTTCAGCAGTGATTTGAACCATCAACACCCTGATTATCAACTTTTAACAAAAACTGCAATGTCTCCCTAACTTTATCAAAGTGCTTTAAAATGTTTGCCTCTCATTCACCCATTGAGACATACACTTTGTTTTTAATGGGCGAATGAACTAACTATTAATTGCATTGTCTCTCTTTAAATGTTAAAATTGGGAAATGTACTAAAATCCCTAGCGTGTAGCTTTCCCCATAGGTTTTATGGTATTAAGTAGTTAGTTAATGTGTTGTTTTTCAAAGAACCACTAAAAACCATTTACAAATAATCTGATATTTTTCCAATCTTGTTTAATTAACCAGATGATTTTTAATTTTGTAAGAAAAATCCAGCACTTGGCCCTTTGGATTCACCCCTTTTAGATGAATCTCCTGCACTATTACTGCACCTATTATACATAATGAAATTCCTCATCAGTAGTTTTGTATGATCAGTTGACTGTATCTTGACCTGAATGTATAAAAAATGCCCTCCCTGTGTCTTCTGGCACTCTTCTCAATGTCACCCTTACTTTCTCTGAGTTCCACCTACCATTACAGCATAATGTGTGTAATTACGTAACACATAATGTTTGCAGAAAATGACTGTAATTTAAACTGTCAAATTACCTGTTCTTTCAAACAGTAGATCAAGACTTGCCAACATATCCTATTTAAATGGTTGATAAAACTGTTTTTTCACACATGCCCTGGGGACTCTCATGGAGTTTCTAATCTTTTCTCCTATTTCTCAAAACACTTTAACGTCTTATTTTCCAAAAACACAGCTGGTTATCAACAAAAGTTTGTATGATGTATTATGCTGTTAATCATTTCTGTTCAAAATGTGGTGTAAGATATTAGACCATTTAGGCTACAATTAAGGAACAATGTCTCATAACATTTCTATGATAATTCCCAGGATCCTGACAATGCAGACCAAATAGGTTGTAATATATCAAATAATAATTCCGAAGCACTACAGTGCTTACCAGTCCATCTCTGCTTAATGTCTGTCTGCCAACTGGCTGTCGATTGATTCAAAATAAAGAAAAATATTTGGTCCTGAAAGGCCACATTTTCTTGTATGTAGCAAAAAAAGGAGTTTGGCTTTAGAGACAATATAACTTTCTCAGTTTATGTTAACTGCCGTCTGCTGTGTTCAACCCACGTATTTATGGTATTCAACAAGACTAAGAGTCTACAGCCATGCTCAGTGTCTTAGAATGCTAACATTTGCTAGTTAGCACTAAACACAAAGTACAGTCGAGACTGATGGGAATGTCATCAGTTTTAAAAAATATTTGAGGATTTGAGGATTCATCCTCTTGGTAATGATGAATGTCTTCACAAAGTTTCATGGCAGTACATCTAATAGTTGTTAGATGTACTGTATTTCAGTCCCGACCAAAGTGGTGGACTGACAGACCAACATTGCCATTTCTACAGTCATGCCACTAGCATGGCTGATAAAAATGTATATGAGAATAACTTGCATATAAGACTATTATGGAGTAGTCAATTTATTTATTAATGTATATGTAATAACACTGATAGCACCCTTGTCTTTCCCATTGATTTTGATCCATGTTGCATTGATTTAAACCATCATGAAATGTTTTTTTTCTGTAGTTTTAAAACCACACTTTAATGGGGATCTACATACACATTCTGTATTGGTGTTCTTGGAACTAAAATAAATCCAGTAACCTTTTGTAGCAATGTATCTTAATTGAATAGATTATTACTTGAAACGGCTGACTCATTTTGAAAAAGAGATTACAGAGTGAGCCTTTGTGGAGCCTCGTTGTCATACCTTTCAGTAATTCTTCTTCATTGAGGTTTAAAAGAGAGAGTAAAATTCATATTCATCAAGTCACTATGAACCTGAACATGTTACTGATGCAGGATACATTTGTGTATATTACATTTTAGTAATTTAATTTCTAACTTAAAAATACAATGCACATTTCTGCAGTGAGCTACACAACAGAGACCCTGGATAAAAGGAGAATGTACTTTATCCAGTGATCAGGTGACAGCATGCCTTCAACAATTTACAGTATAGGTGTTTGCAGCTCACAGTATCTCTCATATTATTTGCTTGTACATTCTATATTCCTCCTTTAAACACCTTTAAAATGTTTTCTAGTGTAAGAGATTTTCCTGAGCTTATTGTTATGCCACATCTTGCACTGTTAGTCTGACAGTGAAGACGTTTACACGAGTAACAGACAAAAATTATGCACATACAGTCCAATCACTGTAGTTAGCTGTGACATTGATGCAGTGGTGATAATGGAAGACACAATGTTTAAAATAGAATCCTGCACCATTCCACATAGCAATGAAATATTTTGGACATTTGGACACTTGCATACTTCTGTGTATAGTACGAGTATCTGACTGCATTGTACAAAGGTAACAGGAACTTTTTTCTAATGTAAACCTGTGCATGAACATTTTTTTTGCCAAATATTATTTCTAGAACTCCTCTGCTCTCCACCTCCTTTCTTCACAACAAAAGAAAACTTGTTTCGTTAAAGCAAATCTGCATTTGAACAAATGAACAATCATTTACAGGTTTTATGTCCATCTGTAGAGCAATCAGCCTGCATGCAGATAATGATTATACAACGATATGAGGGCAGTGGAATTAAAAAATGTTGTTTCAACCAATTAACACATTTATCACCTGACCCAGGCGATTCGTGTGCTCTGTATCCAAAAAAACAGACACTCTTGTTTGCTGTAATGCAATCCAAAGCCACAGTATTGTATTAAACTTTCATATATGGCAGTGAAATGCATCACCTCAAATTGCGTATTCTAATGGAATTGAGTTAACAGCCAAGCACTGTTTAAAGCTAAACTAGTTTTGGACACTGTACATTGTGTGTTATAATTACTGTAATTTCTGATCTAGTTTGCCACATAGGGAAGCACCTTTTTCACATCTATTTAAACTACATTTATAGAATTGAAGAGCACTGCTCATTTGCTATGTGCTTTGAATAAAATGTTATTTAGGTTTGAATCCCATGATTCATCTATGTGTATATCTAAACACTCTTATTTGGTCTATGTGCCTAAGGCCCCAGGTAGTAATGGTCAAACTACTCTATACACTGTGTCAAAGTGTCTTGTGAGGCGGAAAAATGAAGAACGCAAGAATGAAATCATTTCATTTATCTTCATTTATATCAATTTACAATTATTATCTAATTTGTCTGCAAATTGCACTTCATGTTGCATTGTAAAACCATGGCTATTTAATCTTTTTGCTAATTTAAAATTCTTCACAGCAACATTATGACACAATGTCAGATAAAGGACATAACTTGTTTCATTAAATATTCTTAATTTGCGTATTTTATAATTTTGTTTAGGGGTTACATCATTCTTCACTCCCACTATGATACAACCCACACTAAATAATTTCTTCACCTCAATCATTCCTTATTACATGCATAATGAATGTGTCTTTGATGCATTCATGCTGAATATATCTCAGTCCCCTGCCGGTACAAGCCTTCAACGCTTGAGCTGCAGCTTTCACAACAGTGTCTCTGGCTCACAAGAGCTTCCTCCATTAGCAGTTTGTCACCGCTCAGAGTCCACTCGTGTGAATGATGCCGATCAGCAATTAGCAGCAATACAGAGGAAAGCAACTATCTCTAATACTGCTGACCTTCTCACACTCACAAACAAACACAATACAAACTATAAACATGTTTTTGAGCCAGAGAGGAAAAGAGCGAGGCGGCAAAGCAGCTTAAGAAAAAAAGTGGAAAGGAAATAAAATTACTGATGAAAGAGATGAAGAGGCATACATTCATAGCAGAGGATATGAAAAGTCACATAAACTGAAGATATTAAGACAGTCATGTTATAAATGTTTTATTCAGAAAAAAGGGACTGAGAAATCTCATCTTGAACACATTTCAGTATACAAATGTAGGGGAGTGTGTGTTCTTTAACCATGCTGAATTAAGTTCTCTATACAGGTAGTCCTTCATATATCACCCTGCACTTTTGTAAAATGTACAAACTCTGTGTATTAAAAAATGGTATCACTGTAGTTCTGAATAGTTCTTGCTTTGGCTGGTGTTTAATTTCATGTCATTTTTCCTACCTGTCTATCTACATGGATATCAGGCTAGACGTGAAAACCCTGGAAAAATACCATTAAGTTGAAATGTGTCACTGCAGGGATTGTGAAGCAAAGTGTGTTTGTGTGTGTGGGGGGGGGGGTTCTGAGGGTGATGACTCATACCAAATGATTACATGCCATTGCTATGTAATGATGGAGTGTAGAGGCGCGTGTCTGTGAGAAGGGGCTAGAGGAGCTAGTTGATGCCAACAGCAACCACACAAGCACTAGAGATCTCCTGTCCACTACCTGCGACATATACGGGTGTATATATATATATATATATATATATATAGTGCATCGATTGTATAAAGTTTGTATATGGAGGGAGGGGGACATTTCTGTTATACTGTAACTATATCAGCATGCATTATCCAATTATATTCTTGAAGAAGTTAGTTGATCATGGGTTGGTATGTGGGCTTAAATTTTGTCACAGTACATCCCTGAGTGTCTTTCTAATGTCTCTTTTAGAAACGGGGTATATATATTATAGTCAAGTCCATGATCAATGATGGCATATGTCACTATAAGTCAATTCGTACACGGGACAAACATGCATAATCCTTTTCCTTAGTTGTCATTTCTCTGTGAATTGTCACGTAAAATTAAATCACTTTCAGACTGATACCCTGGCCATATATTCATTTTCATTGGGAAATATGTCACAAAAAGAGTATAAAGACCTGTTTCACAGCAACTTTAATGCTTCATGATGGATAGATTGATAACTTAGAGCAGCAAACAAGGCCAAGACTGCAAACAGCGTGTGTGCGTGCACAGCCGTAACTAATAACATTAATGATGGTTCTTTTTCATTTGGCAGTGCCAGTGAGCCTGCATATAAGCATGCTCGTTTATGTCTTTGCATTTTGAGTTCTCCAAGTGAAACCTGCCCACATCCCATGTAAAAGTTGTACTGTACGTCACAGATCAAACCCGTCACGATAGGACCTTTCTTCAAAGACTGGGTTCATTGTGCCCATTTGAAAGGTTAATGTATAACTTAAATTCCTGTAACACTGAGGGGATATCAGCAGTGTGTCATGAGCTTGGATGAATTGTTAAGTGAAATGGAATGACCCTGAAAATAGTTTCTGCATGCTGAAAAACCTCAAGAAAAAGAAGTGGAAAATTTGATTTAAAATGGAAACCACTCTACACTTTTTGTGTAATGTCCAAAATATGATGTGGGCTCTTTTTCTGTTTCCTTTTGCCCACTTTTAAGTTAATCTTTTGTGATTTACTAAATGTGTAGAATGCAAGCTGTATTTTATACCAAAAGAAAGTCACAGTTTTATGCTCATCAGGCATAGGTTGGTAACATTAGGCAGCAAATGGAATTTGAATTTAATAAATGGACAGGCCTTTCATGTTGTGAATTCATGGCAATGTGATTCACTTTAATATTGCAAGCATGAAGACCAAAGTTCCCCGTGTGTATCCCCTATAATGACCTTCATTAATGCATAGTCTGATGGTTGTAATGTACTTTTAGTTTGCCAGAAAATGTTTTATAAATGACCTCCCTGAAGCTGTTGTTGTCTTGTTAGTCAACCTACCTATGAAACTCAAACCTTTACCAGAAACAGTTTGTTCTGAGAAAGTATGCCTTTTTCTTTTTTAACTCCTCAGTTTTCAATGTTTCATGTTTGCTTATGGTATGCACCTCAGAAAACACACACAGTTTTTTGCCTGCCTACTAATTTGCATGTCTTCCTTTCTCCGTGGCTTGTGTACTGTCTCACACAGAAAGCCCCTGGGATCCAGTAAGTTCGGAGGATAAGTCAAAGCTTATGGGAACTAATCTCTACCAATGCATTCTCTTCCTCTCAGATCACCATGTATCTCAAGCTGGGGTCATCTCCAGTGTCCCGAACTGAGGTCTGATGTTTATGAGGAATGCAGTCTACAACCCTGTGGAATGATGATACTCATGGTCATTGGAAAGGAAAACAAAATGCCACTGGTGTCTGTTTTAGAATTTCTTTAGGAATACAAGGGCAATATAATATACAAAGATTAGATTAGAAAGATTATATAACTTGACTTTATTTTCTTTGTTAAACTTGCTCTGATCCTTTTTCTCCTTACCTCCTTAATAAAGCGCCATTGGAGGAAAAAGAATTAGCTTGATGGCAGTTTGCAGTTCATTGCATTTAAAAGTTGCATAGTACCTGCAATTTCCTCTGCCAACATTAGAGTGTAAATATGGAATATCTGAGGTCATGTAGTTATCTTATTGTATATTGTAGTTACAAGATTTATGTATGAATAGATGTGACTTAGTTTAGAAGCTTTACATAAGATGATTATTTCTTCTTGTTTGTAAGGAAGTTTATCCAACCTTATACACAGAAAACAGTGTTTGCCATTAGTGATGAAGCATAATGCACTATGATAAACAGGATTTAGCTGCTGAAGTAATGATGGGGCAGCCTGGAGAGTTTGGTGTTGAGAGCAGAAAATGTATTTTAAGCACAAAATCTCTCACAATGCAAAAAAAACACAAAGAAAGGGGAGTCATCAGACTGCCAAAAGGCCATAAGCCAGGAAAAGTCATTACTGCACCAGTACCTGTTGATAAAATGTCTTTCACAAATTCCTGGTGTGTAAACACTTTTCTTCAGAGGCTGATCAATGAAACTGACAAGAAGTGTGTTTTGAATTGTAAATTGAATAAGAAGCACAGAACCCCTTTTTCTAGCTCAAACCCCCAAATGCAGTGCTCTATTTTCATATCATATTATATCAGCATCAGTCAACAACCTCTGCTGGCTCAATTACTCTGTGTAAAAGGGGTCCCTTTTATGCCTCATTGAATGAATCCTTCCAGTCTTTCAGATAAAAATGCTTTTAGATTGTAAGTGATTGATTATTTGTTGCTGTGTTTATTACTGCCAGACCAAAACAGTCCCTTCTAGCAACATGCTCTCTCTTGCCTTCTTTCTCAATTTCTCTTCTACCTCATTTTGCATTCCAAATAAGGGTTGCGAATTTTTATCAAGGGTTGTGACAGCATTTTTAGTCTTGATTGAGTGTTGTTTGTGAGATTATGGCACCTGTCTGGCTGGATGGATGGTTCATTAGTAGGATATTTAGTCATCAATATGGCGTTGCTCGGCACTTAAGGGCATTCTGATAATTCTGAGGCTTTATTTAAACCTCGTAACTCAATTACGCTATCGTTACACAGCTGACCTAACTAAAAATAGCATAGCAGGCTGAGGAGAATTAATTATAATCAGTTTTCTAGTCATACTTTACCTGGTGTCTTTACACCAGCCTATATTCCACTGGCCCCAATGTATTTTCTCTTAGACAGATTTGTTTTGTAAAAAGCTTAAATGGTAAATGTATTTATTGCCTCATGTCAAGAGTACACAAATACGTACATTTTTTATTTAGATGAAGAAATAACACTGCCACAAACTGCTGCGCTGCACAAAAATACTATGAAGAGGTCAGTCATCTCCAAACTCTGTTGTGCTGTCATCACAATTATTCATAGGATCAAACTATATTTGCCTGACCTGGTCCTTTCTGTGTACATCCTCATAATGCCATGTCAAATAAATAGAATGCAAGATTCTTTAGAGAAGTTTCATCAAACATCAAACCGCAAGGAGAGAAATTCATGTTCTCTACTCTACATATTTGCTTTGAATTCAGCCAGCCTAATGATCTGTCTAACATCAGCTTATTACTGTCAGTCCTTCACAGGTTCATCTGTTTTTCAAAGTCATTGTCTGCTGGAAGCTGTACAACAGCATAATCCATTCAGCTCAGAATCAAACACCTCAGGAAGGCTATCCATGATAAATGGAGTGGATTAAAGGTTAGATATTATATTATGTTCACTGCAAAAAAATGTCAAGAGGAAACGCTGACATTTTCAATCCACTAAAATGTGCCAGGTCATTGACACTTGACGGTGGTTGTGACATAGTTTTTGTTGCGTACATGTTGTGTATATTGGTGATCCTGTTGCTCCTATACACTGTTTACAGTAAATGGTACAGTGCCATGGTCCTGAATGATGAGCTTGCATAAGGCAAAGCCAAGGCTTATGATATCCCTCCAAAGACCTCAAAGGCTCTTCACACCCACCTGTCTAAATTATCCTGGCTGATTGAAACTGTAGTGGGGTTGAAGTTGTGTGGTCCAATGCTGGGAATTATGCAATGTCACCAAACTCTGTAGAACTATAAATGTGAATGTCACATTCATGTCACATTGTTCAGACCAATTTCCTGGATTAATGGATTAGTCAGAAATGTACATCCCAATTACACAAATCCCAAGGTGACATCTTCCAAATACAAATCCCCAAAAATGTTGCCTGCTAATCGATTAATCAACTAATCATTGCAACTCTAGTTACATCTAAAACAAATAGATTCAGCTAATGTAAAGGGTTAGCTATACACGGCTTGTTTGCATCTAGTTTCACTTGTTAACAAACTGCTGCAAACATGTAACACAACAAAATAAGCTAATTAAGACTATTTATGTGACTATAAGGTTAGTAGTGGAGTAACCATCTTGGAATGTCAGAATAACAGGGGTTTTCCTGTTCATCCTATTTAGCCAATATTGTTTGAATGCATCATAATAACTAAAAATGTGAAACAGGTAAGCAAAAGGAACAGGACAATGAGCGAGATGTCAATCAGTCACAGTATGTTCACGCCCACACTGTTTTGAGTGTAATCAGGGAAAAAAGTGAATAGACCTGTATGGGTGGATCATGGCTTGTAGAGGCTTTAATTCTGTTCAAGACCTATATCTAAACTGCTCTCACTATCATTCAGTGCATCAGATCGCATCCATTCCAAGAATCATATATATGATTACACCTAGTACAGAGAGGAAATTGTATATGTTCAGTTCTGGGTTGTTATGTTCTAACAATTGCAAGCCTCAAAATCGATTACAAAATGTAGATTTAAAACACAGCTATAGCAGACAACCTCCCCTTATCCCCCCTCAAGAGAACACAAACATGAATTGGCAGACTGAGGAGAAAACATATCATTATAAATCACATACACCTTTGAATTCAAAAGGAGAGGTTATGAATTATTAATATGGAGCTGTTTACCAGAGGTCATTTTATTGTGCATGTATACTGTTGCTTTGGGTAGTCATAATAGTTTCATTCATATTCTGCCTGGATTTCTGTTATTTCAGGTTCACTAAAAGGCTCATTTTCACACGAGATTTGATGTAGTTTCACTCAAGTGGTGTTGCTATCTGCTAAGCTCAGTTCAGCTGGTCCATAGGAAGGGATTCTTCAGTACACTTCTCTCATCCCTCTTTTCCTCTCCTGACCTGACTCCACCATGTAATGTCCACAGCATCAAGAGGTCTGTTTATTGTTGGGACCATTGTTTCTCATTATCCTGACATAATAAGCTTCACCTGCACATAAATAATGCTATTGAATCAAACCATCACATTATCATTCTGGTCTAAAAATATAATATTTGTCAGTATTTACTTCTGCACTACTGCATGTGTACTCTGGTTGAAGTCAAATCAATTTATTTCACTTTATTTGCATGTTATGAACAGTTGACCGAAACATCTTCTAAACTTTTCTTGTACTATTTTGTGCTTGGAGTTTATCGTGTTGCACTATAAAAATATAAACTATGGTGAACAGTATGTTTATGACCAAAGGTTTGTCTCTTTTTCAATCTCCAGCAAAGACAGCTGCAAGGCCTTGTTGAGACAGGACTAGGTTATTATGTAATATGTAATAACCCCTTTTAATCAGTCAGGGCCAGGGACAAACTATGAATGATAAATGGCTCCGGATTTTTTACTCAGAGAATTTAACCTCCACCCACCCCTAATCAATCAAGATACAGAAAACACATTTAGCATACTGTGTTAAGTTTGTTGGTCCAAATAGACTTTTCTTTTACAGAATATTCCAAGAATATGTATACCAGGTTTGTAATATGGAGGCATCCTTATACAATATGTACGGTATAAGAAAAAGCTATAATTATACAGTAGATTGTGTATAATTTTATATAATGTGTGTGATAAAATGCATATACATTTTCTATGGTCTATTCACAGTAATTCCACATACCTTACCTGACTTAAGGGACAATGTAATCATATCTTACATTGTCCCTAATGTCAAGATAAAACTAAATAGATCCAGTGGACTATCAGTGTTAAACTGATAGTGTTACAACACAGTATTTATATTTATAACATACAATAGTAAAAAGCACAGTGAGTCAAAGTAAAGATTAACATTTAACTAGCTCAATGGTAATTAAAAATTACTTAGAATGTTGCATTAGCAGTCTAAGACAGCTAGTAGCTTACTCTATAGCAGTTACAGTCAGGTTAACAAATAAGATGCAAACCAGCCGTCATCAGTATCAAAGGTGTACACTTTGTACACCCAGCCATCTATTATCAGTGTCACGCTACTTTCACTTTTACATTTGGGAGAGAACAGTTATCATTTGCCTAACAGCAAGAGGTCACTTAAAAGGACTGTTTTAAGTATTTGACTAAATGATAATGATGCTCTTGTATTTCTGGTGAGAACAGTCACCACAAAAATCTGTGCAAATGTTGAATAAGGCAAGGAAGGGGAAACAATATTTGGAGTTTGGTGCTATGCACATAGTATAATGGCTGTGAGACTGGCTAAATATGTACATACTCATGTGAAAAATACAAAATTAGACTCTTTATTTATATGATATACTGCATTTTAGGACAGAACTCGTTTCACCTAAGTTTCCAAACAAAAAATAGGTATTTCTTCACTATGTTACTGCCAGAAGCTCTGTTTCAGCAATTAACTACAACAGGTGAAAACACAGCAAACTCCACCAGACCATCATAAAAGGGCACTGCACTCACTCCAACTTTCATCTCTGCTTTCCAACAGCCAAAGCCATTTTCTCCTACTCTTCACCTTTCCTTTCCTCTTTTCTCTTCTGTCCCCTTGAAGTTTCTCCATTAGTTTCAATTACTGCATCTGGTGTCAAATGGCAAATCAATACCCATAAATTGCCACCGGGATTACAGGGTACTCTTAGTCTTTATGCTTCTCTCAACTCCCTCCCTTTTTATGGGCATCTGTATTAATTAGTGTAAGCAATGGCTACAGCCTGTATTGCAAAATGAAGAGTATTGCAGACATGTAATGATTTATAATAGAAAAACACTGTCTGGTTTGTGTTGTCAATGAGCAAAAAGTATTTGTACTCAATTTGCAGCCAAGTGTATGATTACTGTGTTTATTTAGGAAGGCAAATAACTTAATCTTTTTCACTGCACTGTGAAAATTAGACTTGTGCTATGGAGTCAATTAACTTTAATCACTGGTTTTTGTCTCACTTTGAGTTTGACTAATAAGTAGGGGTAGTACTCATATGTACATCTATCAAAGGTGTAGTACATATCAAAGATAATTTACTATCAGCACATTTTTTGTATACTTTTTCTACACAGTGTATTGGGGTGGCAGCATACGTTTGAAATCACAAAACCTTATTTATGTAAACTGACCCTTTGGTCTCACATTTTCTGCCCAGCTTTGGTTTGTGTCCTTATGCCGTAATGTTCCCTGGCTCTTACATCTTTTATCATCACTCTCTTTGACAGGTTTCTCCATTGCAAGTCTTTCAGCCTTTTGATCCCAACTGAATCTGAAACTGTAGGTGAAGAATGAATCATGTGGGAAGGGGGATGAGACATAGAAAGTGAAGCTAAAGGGTAAATGGGCCGGGAATCAGATGCAAGAGGTGACACAGGATGTCAAGCACATCGCATGCTGGGGTGTTAGAGTGTTGATGTCAGAGAAGCTCCTGTTTTCCTTTGCAGGACAAAATCTCACACAACATGGAGAGAAGCTGGCAATATGTGTGCAGTGGTGGAAAATAAGTAAGTATATTTTCTCAAGTGCTGTACTTACAATTTTGAGATACTTGTATTTTCACGTTGTATTACTTTATACTTCTTATATACTAAAACTACAACTACAACTATAATGGAAATATTATATTATATAAATGTATATTTTACTATATCTATGCAATAACTTTAGTTACTGTACATATTCAGATTATTAAAAACACAAAATGTAATCGACAATGTGATGTAATAATATTAGTTGATCAGATAAGAAAAGGCTTAATTGATCCCTGAGGGAAATTGACAAGCTATCCAGCAGTAAATAAAGGAAATACAATTAGCCCCAACTTTACCAGCTGTAACACTAAAATAAAAAGTGTACATGAATCTATCAATAATTATAATACAATGATATATTATACAGTATTCTGAAATGGGCCACTCTACATAATCATATAACTTTAACTTTTGGTATTTTAAGTGTAATGTTATGTCGATGCCTCTGTACTTTTACTTAAGTAAAATGTGGAATGCAAGAGTATTTCTACACTGTGGTATTGCTTTTTTTGTCTAAATACTTCATTCACTACTGCTTTCGTGTACTTTTGGTGTAAGGCAGACTTCATAGGCTGGATTGGATCCATTAATTCCAAATAAGGGATTTTTTAAGCATACAATGATATTTTAGAACCAACTTTGTGGGAACAGTTTGGGAAAAGTCCAGCTGTATTTTTTTTACATGACAGCACAAAGCGAAGTCAGTGAAGAAATGGTTTTCTGAGTTTGGTGTGAAAGAACTTGACTGGGCTGCACAGAAAACACAAGCCAGGCTTTATCACCCTACATCAATGCCAAACCTCACTAATGTTCTTGTGGCTGAATGGGAACAAACCCCTGCAGCAAGGTTCCAACATTTTGTGGAAAGCCTTCCCAGAAGAGTAGATGCTGTTGTATCCGCATATTAATTCTCATGGCTTTGGAATGAAATGATCAACAATCACATTTGGGTGTAATGTTTGGGTTTTTGCATACTTTTGGCCAAGTAAGTACTTTTTGTGCAATTAATCTAAAAGAGAGTATATGGACAGAGTCAAGAGTTTTGTTGATTATTTTTGTTTTTGAGCCAACCAATATTTGTGTTTTTAATATTTATGGCACCAATGTTGCGTTGTTTTCAACCCAGTTGCCATGACATGGTATACTTTGAAGGCATAAGCAATTGGGATGTCTGACATATTCCAAAAATCTAATGTAAAACCTAAACTACTGGCATATTTCCATGTCAGCATCTGACCTGACAGCAAAAGAGTGCAAAACGAGTTTGGCATACACCACAGTTTGCATAAAATGTCACGCCTGCATATGCATAATCAAATTGAGATGAGTGTTAGTGCACAGCTGAGCTCTCCAGAATGCAAATCATCCAGGCACACGGTCTCTGGATCCTTGCCGAAGGCACCTGAGTTGACAAATAATAAACTATGAATTTTGACCTCGATTTATATATACTTTTGGCAGAATGGGACATTAATAGCAGCACTAAGAGATAACTAAAGAAAAGTGTTCTAATGAGATTTTGAAATGTTTCAAGAATTTGGCAGGTGTTGTTAGTGATAAGTTTTTCTGTATAAACAAAGACACAGTGTCTTGAGCCTAAGGGGGACTTTAACACTAAAACTACCTCTGCAGCAAAAATGCGGGTTTTCCCATTCATTTCAATGAGACTATTCCAGTAGAGCAAAGGTGTCTGCCTGTAGCAGTGGATCCTCACCCACCCACCCCCTTAAAATAAAAGCGTGCTGCAGTAAATAAGACAAATGTTCGTTCTGACTGTTCTTTTTGCCTGGTTTACCTTAAGTTAACTTTGGTACTTTGCAGCATTGTATTACTGTAGCTATTAGTTTTCTGTTTACTCGCAGGCATTGAGATGGAGGACAAAATCATGTGTGCCACGGTTAACTTTTCACTGAAATAAAACCAGACTCGCAGGAGTACATACCACCTGTGTGTTGGGATTTCATAAGTAAATCCTATGTTTCATGTCTCTTAATCTTGTAGCAACACCCCCACATTAAGCAATGTTGTCCTTAATCCAGAGCACTATTGACAATATAAAAGCCCCCTGGCCATTTGCTTCAGTTCTCTCTTCTTTTAATCTTTTAAAAGCCCATGTTGTATTTGATTATAAAGCAACAAAAAAAAAAACCACACACACACACACACATGAACAATATAGTAATAATTCAATTGGTCATTTAGAAAATATTTTTATAACATATGTAGTGCAATGTACTCAGTGTGCACAGGTGCAAAAAATATCAAAAGAAAAAATGAGTGCTCTATAAATGAATAATCAATCTAAGCAAGGTTGGTAAGGTTAGTTTTGATCAGAAACCTGAATACGTACAGTAATGATGTAGATTATTGTCCTGGACTCTATAGCGTGCATACTTTAAATATAAAAATGATTACTCCATGATGGTGCCACACATATCCAAAAGGACAAACCATCGTATCAATACGTCTGTGTTGGATACATATAGTACAGAGTATGCAGTGGTATGGACTGCTTCCGGGAAATCAACGAGCTGTGTCAACAAGCTCTCACTCTGAAGCTGTAATCTACAGCAAGAAAAATGACTTTTATAGCTACACGCTGCCAATGATTTCACACTTACCTCAGTGAAGGCAAACTCAGTCTATAAATCTACTGTTGTAAATACTCTGGCAGACTTTCACATGTAGCCACATTTTAGAGGGGTTTTGACATACTTTCTGCACCTCTCATTAAGACAGAGTACTGGTGAATGACATGAAGTCTCATCCAAAATTTAATTCTGGAAATATTATTGCCTGTCTGGGTGTGTACTGCTGTTCAATGATTCATCATCACATATCCAAAACCAGCATACTCATAATAACTGCAGATAAGAATAAGATACATTTTAATATTTCAACATGGGGAATTAATAATCATTTGAATCTAATCACAAAACACATATTTTCTCACTTACACCTTCAGTGAAAGCTAGCCAGTTTCCTGAGATTTTGAAGAAAATTTCCATCTTCCCAATACAATCGATGTGAACTGAATTTTCACTTCCACAGTTCCACAGTGAGTTCTGTGGATTATCCTGATTATACTCTGTTGTAATATATTGTTAGTTGTTAGCTAATCTTAACAAATTCACAGAACAGCATTTTTTTGTTTCATGTCAGTCAGACAAAATGCAGTGCTTTAGTCAATTCTAATCTAATCTATAGTCTATGCTCGCTGATTATTACCTCTGGTGATATAAAGATAGGTTTTCTACAGTTCAAATGTCTGGAACGAGACAAAAATGACACCATTGTGGATTCATTGTGACAACATCTTCTCAGGTGGGATGTTCTTGAGGCATATTTTTCATTTGGAATGAAAAAGAACACTTAGGATAATGGAAAGGAAAGTCATGAAAACAGCGACCAACATAGTCTTAATTCTTTTGGTTTTTTTCCCAGTAAGCATCAAAGTGCAAATGTAAACAAAGACTAGCTGATAGCTCCTGGACAGTGTCAGTGCAGTTATTCAAGTGTAAAGTGTTTAGGCTATACAGTGTTATGTGTGTGTGAGGAGAAGTATAATGTTTAAGACACTATTTGGATACTTTTAGGAGCAACAATAACACTCGTACTAGTAATAATACTAGCTTTATAGACTTTTTTTAATGACTGAGGGCTTATTCCAAATGATAGCAAACACAATTTACATTATTCATTGTTTTACCCAACCTTATTTAACACAAATAAGTATGTTAGGAGTAAGTAAGTATTAGGAGTATGATATTTTGCTTTATTTTCTTGATGTTTTAATTGATGCTAAAAATGTTATTTCTGAGGGAAAAAGATCAATCTCTTTTGGATGCAGAGAGTAATATAGGATATAATCAATGATCAATGATAATCAATAATCAATGGCTTATATGTCACTGTGACTTACTGTCATGTCATACTTTTATTACATAATGAGAGCCTGTCCTGATTGTTTTGACAAGAGGTTGTTCTTAATAGAGTTCCATTTTTTTTGTAATGGTTTTGTTAAGCGTTGGGCAAAACCACCTTGTGTTGAATTTGAAGGGGGAATACAGACTCAATTTTGTTTTACCTTCTTCTTCCATTCAGTGATGATTTGATGCTTCTATAATCCCTAATTCTTTTCAGACACAGAATTGAAAGACTTGTTTACTCTCAGATGAGAGTTTACTTTCTATTATCTACGAAACGTTACTGTGCTGTCCAATATGCTGTAACACAGGTTGGGATTATAAGCGATATCAGAGCAGGGGCTCATGTTTGTGTTACTCCTGGAATGCCCCAATTTAACACCAAATGTTAGTGTTTGTCTAATACTTCAAGTCAGAGTTGACAGTATTTCACTAATACCGCAGTTTCCATAATCTGGTGTTATAGGTGTCTTAAACATGTTTTAGTTGCTATAAACTGATATTGTAAGGAAATAAAAAGGAAAACAGAACATTTTGTAGATGCATTCAAAATGAACATGTACCAAAACAAGAAAATGAGTTTACAGCCATCATAGTGAAGCTGTACTTAGGCGCTTCAATCTTAATGCTGATGTAAACACTGCAACATGCTCATAATGACAATGCTAACATACTGATGTTTGCCATGTTTGTTTAGAGTTAGCATGCTAACATTTGCAGATTTTGCACTAAACACAAATTTCAGCTAAGACAGATGGGAATGTATTTAGTTTTCCAGTTATTTGGCCATAAACCAAAGTACTGGACAAATAAACATTTGACCTAATAGTAGTGATAGAGAAAAAGTCATCCTGAGGGAGACTTGAATGTTTGTAGGTTTCAAGGCAATCCATCCAGTACCTGTACTCTACATTTTAACCCAAAACCACAAACTCAACCTCATGGTGTGGCTAGAGGACAAGTCAGGGGATCGCCAGAGTCAGTGTGATTCATGCTCTGGGAACCATTATTGTCTGCACAAAATTTCAAAGCAATCCATTCAAAGAGATATTTCAGTCTGGACCAAGTTTCCCAACCATAGACTTACATAGCTATTTTGGCTAAAAAGGCAGACAGCACACATTTTACAGTTGTGTACTGTTGTGTACTAATTGGATGTGCTAAATCTTTTCTGTGGTGTGAATGTTTTCCTTTTTATTTCCTTTCAGTACTAATCATATTTTGTTGATTAAAGACATGATTATATTTCCCCTAAAACTAATTCTGCAATCATTTTCCATTTGCATTTTCCATTGATTGCGTAAAAATTATTAATCAAGCCTCAATCGATGTTCATTTATAATAATAATAATAAACTTCATTTATAGAGCACTTACCAAAACATGTTCAAAGTGCTTCACACAGACAAAAGTGACATAAAATAACAAAGTGAAAAATAAACATGCTAGTCAGATAAAACGTGTGATTTTCTTTTTACATCATGCATCAAACATGGAAAGTTAACACACTGTACATATTAGGAATCTGTGGGAACATTTGCGGGCCAAACATTTTCTAATGAAAGGTGATATTTCCCAGAGTAAAATCTCAATGGGCCACTTAATTAAAGCCGTATCAGGTCCAACAATAAAGATGGAATCTAATTACCAGCGATAAGAATGAAGGCTACAAAGCCTGCCTGTGTCTTTAATTTACTGCAGCAGAGACAAAACATTCAGTATATGTGTATTTCACTTAAGAAAGATTGGAATTGGGTAGACCAAATACCAAAGCTATCGAAGGCAATTTGGTTCCCCCTTTTTTACATTCTCTTTTCACTTGATTGCTACATTTAGATAAAATCTGAATTAGTTTGTTTTCCTTAGGCAGTGAAGTATACATTCAGAAGAGGAGTATAATGTCAGAATCACCAGGAGGATGTTGTGTTTGCCTGTCCACTATGAAACAGCATAATGCTTACCAATACTGTACAGCAGCGATACAAAGTGCAGCTGTCATCTTTTTCAGTCTGTGGTTTATGTTGTTTGACAACATGAAACAATCAGAAAAAACTTGACTGATTTAACACAACACATTAGCATGCCTAAGATACATGCACATTTCCCTTTTTATATCCCCTCATTTGTCATTATGTACCAATGTTTGGTAAAGCTCTCCTGCCCCCTGGTGTAATACATGTGATCCGATCATTTATTATCGTCTTTGTTGTTTAGGTCCGTCATGTTCAACATCAATATAGTCACCATTCACTTGATTAATCATTTTAAACTCCTTGAGGTAAGTCCATAAATGTTTGTAACAGAGACCAGTCTTGAGATCAATAAATTACTGGAATGCAACATCCCTTTCTTATACACGTGTAGACTCCAGCTGGTAGTTATATTTCAACAACAATGTTTTGCATTTGATAACTGCAAAAAACAGTCAAACATATCATTTTTACAATAATTGAACTTTTGTTGTTTTCAGGGAATGTATTGGTAAATGTATTTACAGGTAATGTTCAACACGGCTGGAGAAGTTTGTGATTCTAGCCTACCACCTAGTGGCAATGTTGCATATCTTCACACCAGTCTACAGGGTGTCTTGAAAGTCACATTATGGCTTGGTGATGAAGTTCATCTCATGATAACAGATTACACTGCCGAACAAGACTTTTGTTTTGGTTGTTTGATTAATCTTTGCTGTTAAGTTAAAATCCCCCATGTAGAATATTATTTGACATTGTTGTTAAAAAGGATGCGACTTGGACAAAGAAAGCTAATGGGCCAGGAAATCTGGAAATATAAATATTCCACCTATATAAAGTACATGCTTATTTTTTAAGCCTCTTGTCATGACAGTGGCAACTTTGAGCTGGGATAAACTTTTATTACAGTAGCTCACACTGACAGCTGTGACATACTTGCATTCACAAAATCATTACATAAATATAGAGTAGCTGCCTTTATACTGTAAGTTACAAATACACATTAAACAGATTGTTTCCCCAAGACAATCTTTCTATCTATCTATCTATAATTTGGTGCAGGAGAGGGAGTCTGAAGAGTGTTTGTGTTCATCTGCTCATCAGCTTTATTCTGCTGTCATTCTCCTCAAACACATTCCTCCAAGACCAACAAACAAAGTAAAAAGAAAGAAGCAAACTACTAAAATAACAGCCACCTCGGCACTCTGTAAATTATAGACATTTACACAGACACAGTTTTTTGTTCTTTATCTCTCAGCCGCTCCTTATTAATGAGACTTGTAAACCGAATGATTTGGTTGTTAATCTCAGAGAAGTCAGGAGGTTTATAACATTCAAGACTGGTTGTAAAAGCCAACATACTGCTTTACACAGTAGGTGCTTTATCAGTTCTCACAGTCCCTGTTAGGAACTAGATTACATAGATTTTGAGATCACTCATGATGGTGTTAACATTGTCCACAGACTTCAACTAATACTTTAAGTGTGTTCACATAAAACCCCAAATAAATATTTTAAAAGACTCTTGACAATGTGGCCTCTTATCACACACAAATATAATGTTCCTGTACTCTGCCCGGGGATACAAGTCGAAACAATAAAAGAATAAGCCTTTGAAATGTCACACATCATCCTGTTGACATTATGAAGTCTCATCATTATTCCATTTGTTTTTGTAACATTTGAAAAAAAAACCTACTTTCTACTTAATCAGTTTCTGTGCAAACGTGAGTCCACTCAAGCAATATAGCAACAAATTATACATCTCTCTAAATTCTGATCTTACAGGCATATATTGAAGTCATCACATGCAAAAAAGGTTTGATTTTCTGGTCATCACGATGCGTTTCTTGTGACTTCTTTCTTTTCTCATCAAAACGTTATTGTTGCTCCATGTGATTGCTATAGTAAATTACTATAGGAATTGTTGCTCTAGCACTATAATTAAAATACCTTTTTTTGTATCTTTCAGTCACTTTCTGCCATAAACTAATAACTGTTGTAATGCTATTGATAAGAATATCAGTGTTTTACAGTCCAGAAATTAAAATTAATTAGATTCTATGACTTTGCACACTGATAGAAGACAAGTTACCTGTCCCAAATAAACTTTATCCTGTAAACGGTGGTCCAAGATACAAAACATTTCCAGAAACAACATTTTGAAGGCAGTATACTTTGTTCAAATACTGTTTCGGAGATGAGGGTTAAAATAAAATAAAATGTTTATGAAGCGAACTCTTTATTAAAACAAAGTAATAACAAACATTAAATAAACAAACACCATATATCCACTGTTAGGTTGCAGAGCATTTTATCTACACTTGTCATTAAACTTTACTTTAGAGCAAACAATTTTTTTTACAATTGTATATATATATATATATATATATATATATATATATATATCTATATAT
>JAVQJL010054744.1:0-12878 GCA_036024295.1 Nannoperca obscura | reverse complement strand
GTCTTGACTCTATTTTCTATTCATTTCACAACGTATGGTGGTGAATAAGTGTGACTTTTCATGGAAAACACAAAATTGTTTGGGTGACCCCAAACTTTTGAACGGTAGTGTATATGTATCATTGGTATATATAATGAATAAAAGTGGTCCCAGAACCAATCCCTGGGGCGCACCCTTGGATACACCAAGGGAGCTATAAATAATACCTTCTGCCTGCACACATTGAGTAAGTCTTTGTTTCAAGATTGCATGATCAACTGTATCAAATGCCTTGGATAAGATCGATTAAAAAGGGCTGTGCAGTGATGCTTGTTGTCTAAAGATTCAATGAAATCATTACTACAACTACTTTTATTATTATCCAGATGACCGGTACAGTATATTACGCTTTGTGTAAAAGGATTTAGTGATTCAGATGTGGGTAACAAATACATACATTAAACAGATTGATGACAAACTGTGTACAGTCTATGAGAGCAATGCTGCACTTTGTAATCTGGTAAAGAGGTATTGAGACAAACCGTGGCAAAATGCACAGCGCATCAGCAGAGCAGTTTAACCTTGAATTCATCAAACACAAAAGTTCCAATGAATGTGAGATTGAGATTAAGATTAGTTGATGCATGATCTGGCGTTAGGGTGATTGCCCTTTAAGGCCCAATTAGTTGCATGTTGGCTTTTTCACCACGTACAGCAAAAACACGTGGCCGGACAGATAAAAACAAAACTACTTGCGTGGGTAGATAACACTTTGTAAAACTCTTTAAATCCTAGTGATTCCCGGGTACTAAGGAGGACGTAAACTTTAAAACATGGGTCATAAAAAAGATGCTGCAACTTAATAATAACAAGAAGCTTCTAATATTTAGCACCTGCAGAGTGTACACAACTGCAAATGCTAGTTTTTGTTGTTGGAGCACAACAATGCACTCAGTCATTGTAAGAAGGATGAAACTTGAATCCCCATGGGGAAATTGGAGAAATCATATTGTAAATATGAAAGGGTGTTTTTCCGAGTTTATGAGGGTGTATCACGGCAACAACATAAAGAGCAAGTTTCCAGCCTTTGTCATTTTAATATGGCTCTGCGGTGTGTAGGGGGTTTGGAGTTTGAGCACAAATTTGACTCCTTGTCATCGCTGTTGTCTGCTTCCCCTCTCGCTGCTCCTTCGCCGGTGACTTCTGTTTATGCAAAAGTGGGGGCCCCGGCTTCATCTGCCCCTCACAAAGGAGAGCAGCTCGTGTCGTTCTCTATGTTAATGCCGCTCTCTTTGTGTGTGCGCTGCACATGTCGATAACTCCCAGCTTTAATCCAAGCCCGTGTCTTGGGAGTGGAGCATTCTTGGTGGCTACGTGCAAGGATTAGCCGCAAGGGTCGCTGTAACAGCGTCTAATCTACAGCAGGCCTTGTTCTGCAGCAGCTCGCTGCTTTGAATGCATCTGTATAGCAAACACAATGAAGATGCTAGACATTCCCGCTCTGCATATGCATGGCTTTATTACCTCTCACAATACGAGGCAGGGTTTTGAGTGGCATGTAGCTTGTCGTGCATTCCCAAAACCAGCAGGTATTTGTGTGTGTCTCAGTTAACAGTTAGCTGCATGTGTTCAGGTGCTTTCTGGACTGCCGTGAGTGAGATATCAAACAAGAAGGCTGTTTATCTGCGCAAATAATCCTTCCGTGACTGGATTCAGCGATATAATATTATGAACACATGCACATTCTCCCACTAACAACAGCTAAGGTCAGCCCTCTTGTGTTAGCAGCAGCAGATAGGCCTGAGTAATGACTGCAGATACACTTCATATAAGCTGTGGGCGTTACCTGCAGCCTTTGTTTGCCCAGTCACTCAAACACTTGCAGCTTAAGTGGAGGTACATGTTGGTTTTGGTGCCCTGATCTCCCCCCGTTCTTGACTGATCGAACCCAGGACCAGAAGTTCACGGCTCCACTGTCCTGCAGGTGAACCATGAGCGCTGCTCTTGTATGAGGGTGTTTTACATTGTGGAGATATTAGGTGTGTCTGAGGGCATCTGGAGTTTGAAAACCTCAGACTGACAGACGGAGAGAGAGACGGTGTGAGAGAACACGTCGTCCCAGCCCATGTTATTTAGCTCGGTAGTTCAGCAGGTTCACCTTTTACCCTCAGGCTCAGAGTAAAGTGTGGAGATGGAAACACAGAAGGGTCAAGAGCAAAACAAAGAAAAATACGATGTTTGTTTATTTGTCCTAATATAATCTAATTTATCAAGTCCTTTTTTAAAGTAAAAGTAACAAGAATACTCCCGTGGTCTCATGTAACTCTCCTTTTCCATTCTAAGATACTGTGTACTTCTACTGCACTACATCTCAGAGAGAAATATTCTACTTTTTACTGCACTGTGTTTGTTTGACAGCTAGTGTCACTAGTTTCTGTACAGATTAAGATTTTTTTTTAAGACAAACTACCAAATAGTATATCAAATATTTAAAAGTAGCTCCCTGTGAACTAGCTACAGCATTACATTACCTGGTTCTCATTACAGCATGGAATCACAAAACCAATCATAAATTATCAAATTAAATAAATGAAATCCACAGTTTTGGGACATCAGATCAGATCAGATCAGCTGATGAAGTAAAGAAAGAAATAAAGAAAGCTGTTATTCACTGTGTTACAAATGCTTGTCTAATGTTGGAGTGGAGTAAAAAAGTACTATTTATTAATATTTCACAATACAGTATTTGAGTAGAACAGAAATGTATTACAGGGACACAGTGAGACTGAACGGTGAACCAGGTGGAAGTAAACAGAGGGAGGGACGGAGTAAAACAACGAGCAGAGAGGAGTTTTCGACACCTCTGCAGCACCTGGCTCAGCCAGACACGCCATTCTGCGTGGGCTCACTGACATGCATTACTTCACCTGCCCTGTGGTTACCCTGCCAGAGACCAAACACACACACACAGGCTCAGTCTTTACCATGTAGCACTGGCAAAGTTAGCACCAGCTAGCAGCCAAATGCCGGTAAAATATACAAGTGGCCGGTAGATTTCACTCACCAGCCAAACAAACAATGGTAATCTATTCACTAGCCATTTGGCCAGTGGACAAAAAAAGTTAACTTTGCACCCTGCTGTCACTTGTACAGTCAGATTCAGCAGAGACTAAAGATTCATTATAATTCTTTATAAGTCTTTAACAAAAAGCGTTTGCTCCTCATCAGCTTGCCCTCACACTCCTATCTAACTCATTCTCATGCAGAAGTCTGCAGTTGTAAATCTTTATTTGGGATTTTGGCACAGATTTTCTGTCAAATTTAAGTGTCTTCCTGAAGTGAAGCAGATTTATGACTAGAATCATTTAAAAGAAGTTTAAAAAACCAAATCAACAAATAATTTAACGTTTTAAAAGGTCCTTATGCAAATGCCAGTAATAACACATATCAAAGAAAAAAAAGACAAAAAAACCCCAAACATAAAACTATTTATTAAAAAAAAAAAAAAAAGCGTTGTATTTGTATTAATTAGAATTATTAAAATTTTTATTCATCGACTGACGTAATTAGTCTCCTGTAAACACAAAAAACATAACGTTTCCTTTCTTTGTTGCATGATGCCTGTTGGGATTTGTGGAGAAAGCAGTTGAAATAGAAATGGTTATTTCACAGGCTCGGCCTCGGGACATGTGGCAGTTACACAACATACAGACACAGACACTAGAGACATTAGAAACAAAGACATGGCAGTTACACAATCCAGCTACTGAGGGACTTCTGAGGTGCCTGTTACGTGTCGCATTGTGAACCTGGTTATATAAATTATACCCATAACATAAAAAATCCATAGTGTGGTATCACCAACATGCTGACTTACATAATCCAACTCGGATGGACCCCCGAGGGGATCAGTAAGGCGTCATCGGAGTGGTTAGTCGGTATCATGTTTATCCCGTTCACATCTGTGCACAAACACATCATTGTACGATGTGGTGTCAGTCATTAGGATCTGTTGCATTTTGACTGTTAACAGCACAAACTGTGACATAAGTGTACATAATGCACTGACTTAAGGCCTTTGCACAGCAGTCCATTATTTTCAGACATGTTGTTTTTAAGACACAACTCTGAAACTCTTAACTGTCTCATCCTTCGAAAGTCTTTGTTAATATAAGACCTGGTCTTGACCTGTTCTGTATGAAAAAGAGCCCGAGATAACCTTGTTATGATATGGCGCTACATAAATCAAACTGATGAGCAGTTCGTAACGTTGCTAGACTGTTTCGGGAGAGCTGAAAAGAATCAGTTCACTCGTGTCTGTTTGCTGTTCGTTCGTTTCCAGCAAGCTGCTAGTTGCTGGTTGTCTTTGATTTATGGGAAGTGTAGCTTAGATAATAGCCTAAGGAAGTGGGTTATGGTTACATGAGGTTGCCAGGATTCGGGAAATACAATTAATCATTTGCATGGATAATGTTATGTGCCTGGCCACTGAAGCACTTTGACGTCTTAGATGGGATAAATGTCTCCTTGCCTGAGACGCCAGTGTGAGAAACTGCACTGGAATTTTCCTGGTTCACTTCTACAAAGTCAAGGATGCAAGACCGTGTAGATGAAACCTTTCAGGGCAACAACAAATATGAGTCCCGTGGATCACAGGCAGCATGCGGCTGCTGCTCCAGCCTCCATTATTTACAATGTGCCAGCAGCTGCTGCTACTTTCTTTGCCACCTGAGATGATGGCGGTTGAACATGCTGCTTTGCCGTGTCACTATGGCAACCACAGACACCACACAGAAGTAAGCGATACAGGAGACAAAGTTACTGGTCGCTATCTGAGTTCCCTGAATCAGTCACCTCTTCGCCAGCAGGGAACAAATGCATCAACCAACAAAATGTTTGGTTAGCTGAAACAGCCAGTCTGGCTCTGTCTGAAGGTAACAAATCCACCTACCAGCACCTCTAAAGCTCACCAAATAACACATCATATGTCATTTGTTTAATCTGTACATACACCATAGCTTCCTGAAGTCTCTGCTTGGTGCCTGGTAACCTCACAGGGACAAAAAAGACTTCACCAGTGTTCACCAGTCGCTGTCTGAAAGCATCTCTGGACACATCTAGTGACCACGCTGAAGAAGCTGTTGCCCACATACGGTGGGGTGACATTAAATGCTGCCCTCTGTAGAAGTTGCAGGTTTAATTGACTAACTTTGGGATTCTGGGATTGAGTGTGTGTATAAGACACACACTGACATCCAGGTGTAAATCAGTAAATGAGACATGGCTTCTGCGGAAATTTCTTATAATGGGTGTGTGGCCTCGGGGTTAGGCGGAGAACAATTTAAAAAAAGGCAGCGCAGTTATTGAGTATGTGAAACCCCGCCTTGATGCTGATGTGTAAACAATGTCAGTGTCACTGTGTGATGAGTGCCAGGGTATGTGGGCCCATATCCCTCTGTTGATGCAGACAAAGTGCAGGCTGCTGCAGGCACAGCCATCCACTTTTCACAAATCACATTCAACCCAGAAGTTATGTTCAAATGAGATCTACGTGATTAATGCAGCACAGTTTTTGATGACGGATGTTTAGTGTGGATGTTAGGATGTAAGTGTGAAGTGAGAATTTGGTGTGTTTGTAATACTGCATGTGTGTCTGTACAACCTTTCTGTATATTGATCCCCACATCAGAGTTGCAGTGTATTTTTTTGGTGTTTCTTAAAGTTCATGAAGTGCTCTTCTAACTGTGTTTAGGTATTTTCTGGGTGTAAATGTAGAGTTTAAAAGCCGAACCATATTCATATTCTGTATTGAATAACATCAGCTTTCACACGGGGAGATGATAACTTGTGATGAAACAACACAACCCAAATCTTCTGCGTCTGGTTGGTGAGGATGGAGAATGAACCTGCTCCAGGCCCTGTGATGGAGGTGTACCCCACCTCTGAGGATGAGAGGTATAGATAATAGATGGATGGATGGATGGACCTATTCCAGCATGCTCTGGAAAGATCAGTGTCTATACAGCAGGGTGCCTTTAAACCCTGAGGGGAAAGTCTTGTCGTTGCTGCAAGAGGGGTCTACAAATTAAATAAATTAAAGCTTTATACGGCACAATAAGGAAAATAATTAAGATGTACATAACTAGTCTTTTTTAAACAAAGAATTACCTTAAACACAAGAACTACTTATATCTAAATATTTGATAGATTGGTACAATATATTACAACAAAAGCACACTTTAAATATATAGAGAGGAAATTCACATTTAGCTAGAATAAGTCCTTAAATACAGTGTTTAGTACACCTTAATCAAACACTCTCACAACTTCAGTTTACTAATCCTTAATACATAAAAGGTATTATTTGTAAGTACTAATTATACTTTCAGAAAATAAAGCTGAGTGTACTTTTTTGACATTATTTTAATGTTACAGCTTCAGAGACATATTACAGTAATAATGTCATTATAATCTAATAAAAATGCCAAAGTGTAATTTATTGTTCAGAAGAGAGTCTGTCAACATGTGATCATTACTGCTTCTTTAAAACGCTTGTTACAGGTAATTATTTCTAAAAGGGAAGCGAGACCACAGACGGGTGTTATTCTGTGTTTTTGTGGATAGCGTGACTGCAGAGGGGCTCTGACTGTGAGCCCAGGTCATCCTCTGCGTTCAAGGACCTGGGCCTTTGCCAGGCGGTGGAGAATTCGGCAATACCTGTGGCCAACGGCGTTGGAGGGCCATTAGCGCAGGGTGTGTTTTCTGCTTTGTGTGGGTGACTAAGCATTCACATTAACCTAAATGAGATGACAGCTTTATGGTTGTTGAATGGAGGGTAAAATATTGGTGAAATGGTCGTGAGGAGACGTTCCAAAGATCACTTGTTGTGTTCGCTGTCATGAAGACCTGAACAAAGTATGAAGTTCTACCAAGAGTTGTATTTCGCAAGAGTCTGATACTGAAAAGCGTTTGTACATTTTGGTAAGGATATGGTTTGACATTACTCAAGTTTCCGCCAATCTTTTGCTACACAATGCAGAAAATAGTTTATATGTGACTATAGTTTAAGAGAACAATGGCCGATAAGCTTGGGAGTTATGTTGTTTCTTGTTTCTAGGTGTGAACATGCCTGCCTATCAACAATCAGAGCTGTTTAACCAAGATAAAGCCAGTCCATTACCAACTCAGGTGTGTAACCATTCAAATATCGAGGCTTCGAGTCAACACGTGTAACACCTGTACTGATAAGTCGCTCAAAAGTTTACCTTCTAAAATCTTCAGACAAAGACTGAGAGATGAAAATGTAATTCTTATCAGCATGTGAAATGATAGCCGTTTTATTCCAGAGGCAGTTAATTCAGTCTTTTCAATACAACCAGCATTCTTTAAATAACCTTTGACCCTGGCTAGTTACCGGAGTACAGTTTTATTATTGCCCTGTTTCTATACTTGCACATTTAAAAGCTATTTACATTCATCCTTTTTCAGCTTTGACACGCAGGTACACAAGACAGGTATATCTCATTTGGGAATTATGTCTGCATATTTGTCTGTTCCCCCCAGACCTAAACATTGTTTTAAGTATCTGTCAGGCCCACAACTAATAACACCCATGTGTCATCTCATCAATCAGCTGTTGGTTTCATTAACTCTGCGATTTCAAGGTGAACTATCACATTACAGTTGCCTGCAGAAAGCGGACAATTTGTATTCGGACTCATTTGTATACGACGCACAAGAGCCCACTATTAATGTCAACCGTGCGTTATCAGCGCGAGACATCTCACCTGTACATTTAAATACATGTGTAACGGCTCGTTGCAACAAGCAGCAGCTCTCACCTGCTGTCTACAAGACCACAAAACCAGAGCGCCACTTCCCCACCGCGTACAGTGAAGAGAGGCCATTACGTGTTCACGTTTGGTGGCGTGAAGAGATTATTTTGTGGATTGGTTTTCAAGAAAACTAACTGAAGAGGAGCTGTGTGCATGAAAAAGAGGGGTGGATTGTTTCAGAAGAGAAACCTAAAAACAATTGCTTGTGATGGGAGTTTGGGCGTGCTGCTCGCTGCTGCGGGTTTGCATACATTGTGTTGAGAGTGTGCCTGTGCATGCTCGTATGAGCCACTGTATTGGAATGCTGGCCCCGGGCGCTCAGCAGCTCGCAGCTTTAACTTCTGTAAACAAACTAATAGCAGGAGACTTCAGGACCACACAGCCTCTCTGGTGAAACCCTAACTGCTGCACTGCTGCTGCTGCTGCTGGGGACACTGAGGATGGGGTTTTAACTGATTTACATTACTGAAGGAGCTTTAAATATCATCCACGCTTCAGTTCAGTATTTATTATATATTATGCACTGAAGGCAAAAAGTAGAACCAGCAACTGCTTTATGTTCCCATGATATCTCATGTCTGCAACATTTCACTGTCTCGTGACAAAACAAAGACTTGAAATGATGTGATTGAAATTCTGGCGTTGAATTTTCTTCATGTCAGTCTTTTTTCAATGTTGGTTGTTTTTACAAAGTCAGTTTTTCAGTTTCAGCTGTCACTGTTTTGTTGTGGAGAGCAGGGGTTTGAGGGGAGGGGCCAGGAGAGCGTGATTGATGTATCATTTGCATACTTAGGAGAAAACCTCTTCGCCGTTCCTCAACCAGAAAGTTTGGGTTCATGTAATTCAACAACAAACTCCAAAACACATAAAGTTGGCAGCAACAGGCTGGAAGATTCACGTAAGAACAAACAAGGAAATCACATCAGTATAATAACAATACAATAACAGCAAACACAAGTTGGAGCTCCACCCACCACAGTAGCAGGCAGGTGTTTACACATGTTTGGTGCCTGTACAGGTGATGTGTTTTGTCGCCACTTCAAGAGGAAGAAAGATCTTAAAAATATTTTAAAAGACTGAGTGGCAGAACTTAATGACAGTCTTTGTCATTATCTTCTTTCCACAACAATACCACTATGATTTTGTGTATATAAGATTATCACATGATAAAATAGGTGTTGGTGCATGCCCATCAACCACATTTACATACTTACGGCATTTTATTGTTGTTTTATGGTTCTATGTTAAAAATAAATCTCTGTTGTACACTTTACAGTTTGTTGCTCTTTCATTGTTTTTTTTTCTTAACGCCGGGCTGATCCCAGGTCGATGAGCAGCCCACTGAGGTGTCTGCATGTCTCAATGCCGCCTTTGTTTGGCTCCCTGATAACAATCCAACTGTCACCTCATTATGAGCTGAAACAGGTTGGATGGCATGTTAAACATCCAAGAAACCTCCCTGTGCTCTCACCTTCTGCACAGCAGTCACACGCGATGGGAAACCCTCCGCTGCTGTGTGTGCTCACAGTTACACAAATCAAGGACACTCTGTGGCAGCGTCTGTACACTAACACTGTGTGTGTGTGTGTGTGTGTGTGTGTGTGTGTGTGTGTGTGTGTGTGTGTGTGTGGAGCGCGGGAGCATTGTCAGCTGGCTGTAAACCCATGATGGATGTGCATTGAGGAAATCGTTAATCTATAATGATGCTCTGATTGTTACGCTTATGAAATGGAATAACCAATGCAAATGCCTCACATTCCATTTCCTGCTGCACACAACGACGGGGTGGGGGTGGGGGGGTGGGGGGCGCTGGAGGTAATTAAATGTGCAGTGGGAGATTGATTTTGGAGTTTCCTACCTTTCCTGTGCCTCAGATCTGAGTTCCTCTCAGGGGTCTTGCTGGACTCTGTAAACACTGCAGCTTCTTGAAATACTTGAAATACAAAGTCCTCGCCCTCTTCTCTTAGTAAAGTTACAAAGCCTTTGCTGGACAATATTCACCTCTGGCCTCTTAGTCATTTAAAAAGTATGTGTATGTGTTGGAACAAAGCATGCATGTGCATGCATCAGGGTAATATGCTCTCTTGTCCTGGTATTTAATCCAGGCGGCAACATTTAATGGCCTTGAGGACTGCACTTGTCTAAATGAACAAACAGTTACTACTGTAGTTAAAATCACTTACAAAGCACACAAGCAGCTTATGAAATTCCCAATTTTATACCCAAATACCCAAACTTACAAAACCTCCTGAATAATCATGATTTGCTGCGTTTCTAAATGACTGATGAAGAACACACAAAGCACCTTAACAGCCCTGCAGCAGCAGCAGAGCTGCACAGACCAGCTCTTCTTCTATTTTAATGAGGAACATGAATTCACATATCATAACATTGTTATGCATTAAACTCTGCCGACTGGTGACTGTGACGTTTGGTAAAGACGGACACAGTGGTTCAAATGGACGCGTCTTCTGTATAATGAGTCCTTTTGATTCTTCATGTCACTGAAAAATGTCTCTGTAGTAAATAACGAACATTTGCACTGATGTTTTTCTTCTTTTCCATAATTACTACATACACTAAAGAATACACACAGCATCACAAACACCTGTAGATAACAACCTATTTGCACTAATCCATTACAGAAGAACCTGTTCCTCTGTTCATTGAGTGAGGTGTTTTCCTGGATGCGGAGAAGTTGTCAGTGCAGATTAGTTTAGAGAGCCGAAGACATCCCCGGCTGTTGGGACTTGTCTCATTATGCAAGACTGCAGCTGATTCCATCCCTGCTCTAAGAAGCCGGATGGCTGAATGACAACATGGTCACTCGTCAGTTGTTGTTGTTGATGTTCTAACAGGTGATGTTGGCGTTTGGGTGTGAGACGTCAACCTGCCCGTCAATCAAGGCTGAGCTTTAAATGAGCAACCCAATCAACACCTCAGGGCTGTAAATCCTTTCTGCTTGTGTTTGCCATAATTGCATTGTTTATGCAAAGGTTATTCTTGCTTGCGTGCGTGTTTCCAGTACTGAGTCACCGCTACCTTGCACATTTGTGTTGTTGTATAACCAGGTAATCTATCATCTGTTATGGTATTCACAAAGTTATCTAAGGAGTGCTGCCTCTTCTCAAAGGCTGTTACTGACGCACTGTTTACTGATGTGAAGATGAGCGCAGTGTGAAAGGATTCAGGCTGAATGGGCGTCAGATCAGCTCAGTTATTCCCTCAATGTCACATCAGGTCAGATCATCTCTCAAGATTTGTTTGTAGCTCCATTTTATTTCATTTGCATCCTCCCACCTCTCCAATAGACCTCCACGCTGGCACGTACACTTCCCACAATGTCCTCAAATGTTACTCAAATGTCAATACAGGAAAGTGGCCTTGTATTGATCTCTCTTATAGTTCCACCCTGTCGTTTATGTTACACGTGTGTCTGTTCTCTCCAGTATGAAGTCTTTCAGCTCACAGCAGAAAGGTGAAGATAAAGAGAAATGACAACAAGCTAAATGAACATGATAAGACGAGAGCGGGACAGTTTATCAGAACTTGATTCTTCTTTCCACAGTTTTAAAATTCCTTGTAATCACATTGTTATCCTGTGGTGTTTTTGACTCCTAGTAACACTACAGAACAATAGGTTTAATTTGTCAATGTATTCATTTAACGGTACGCTCCTGCAGGTGAGCTACCAGGTGAACCTGGAACAATGTTTACGACTGGGTGCCCGTTTTGTTTGTTTTGTGCACACACGAGGTCAGTTGTGGGCAGTTACGCTCCAACAAAGAGTTGTTGTCTCTGCTGATCGTGCAGTACAGGAGGTGTTGAAAGCCAGTATGCAAATTGCAATGGATGTTTACAACGAACTGTTTGGGTTCTACACACGTTTGGATAAACTCTGGGTTTGTCTGCAACTTGTGTTGTTGGTTTTTGTTGTGCCAGATCTCAGAGTTATCTTTGGTGAGTAAAATGTTATCACAACTGACAGAAATGAGGCTCAAAGGCACGGACGGATGAAAACTATTTGTAATAGAGTGGAATTATCCATTAATCAACCAGATTTCCTGTAACAGCCTCGACTGCTCAGCGTCTGGAAGCAGCATCGCCGTGTCTCATACAACACACACTGTAACAGTGAATTAAGTCTAAACACCAGGATCCCATTAAGTGATGGACGTGAAGTTGGATGCTTTTACACCAGACTGCACATGTGAAAACACACACGCATGCAAACAGCTGATCGCTCCAGGCTTTGGGGCCGCTGTCTGACAGATCGTGGGAGGATCAAAGTTCAGATTTTGAATGCACTGTAAAGGAAAACAACAGAAGAAGAACAGATAGAGAGACAAAAGCATCGATAAAGCCCATCAGGATTTATATTAGCAGGAAACAGGGGGATGATTTACAGAAAGGCGTGGGCGAGGACGCGGCCGGCGAGAGGCGAGACAGATGAAAACGCGAGATTATCAGTGTAATAGAGGAAACAGTTTGTGCAGCATCAAGACATATTTGTCAGGTAGAAAACAGAGGTCCACCCCCGGCTCGCCTCCCCCCTTCCTCCCTCCTTGGTGAGGGAAGCAGGATGTCTTTCATCCAGTTCAGCTCACGGATCAAAGCTAAAAGGCTACTCAGCTGAAACTGACCTCAATATGCACTGCTGCGCACTCCGCACCTCTCCACCATACGCAATCCTATACTTCTCCTTATACCCCCCCCTCCCCTCCACACATGCTATTTCCCTTCCTGTAGGCCTGAGGCCACACTACCTCATCCACTTAAACCTCAAACCCATTAATAGCACGATTTATAGCCTCCACGTTAACTCTACGACACGTTATCAGGTTATCAGATGTGCCGATGATCAGACATGACGTGGGCTAACGTATTGATCAGACATGACGTGGGCTAACGTATAGCTTGTGTTTGTGTTGGTTAAATAACCTGGTCACAATAGCATTACCCTGCTCTGTTCTTCAAAGAGCGGCCTGTGTTTAGTTTCCTCTGTGTCTTCTTTCTCACTGTTTTCACTCCCACCCGCCTGTCTGGGGGGGGGGGGGGGGGGGG
>JAVQJL010054733.1:0-15041 GCA_036024295.1 Nannoperca obscura | reverse complement strand
CACTTGGAGTGTGTTGGCTCACTTGTACGGCATACACTAACTAGCTCTTGTGCTCCGAGTTCTGTCTTCATCAGGTCTTTGTACGCTGCTCTTTCTAATAAGTATAGATGAGTTGTTTTGCCAGTGATACCCCGCCACCCCCCACATACCCCCCTGCCGCCAAATGTGAGCGGGAAGATGGCTTCCTCTCGTTAGCCGTGCCTTCACAGCTCAGATCTCACCGTTTGCGGGAGCAGTTTAATCTGATATGTAAATATAGCGTTTGATCCAAAGCGTAGTAGTCTAACGAGCAAAAATCTATGCTTTTCTCCGCCTTTCCTGCACCAGTAATTAAAACAAAGCCTGTTTGGGCTTTTCTCTTCCGTCTCCTGTCTTTTCTGTGTCCCTTCCTCATCTTTCTGCCTTCCTCTCCTCTCCTCTCACTCTCTTGTTCTCTGCCTCTCTGTGTATCCTCTTTGACACGAGCGCAGCACAGTCTTGATTTTTACACGTTTCATCCTTTACGTTAGGCAGCTGCTGCATATTTTGTCAGAGCTGTTGCTATGAAGTACGTTTGTCATATTGGAAACGCGATGTTTGAAGCCGGGCTCTTTTGAAGTGGCTGATGTGGGGCTGTTTTAACTGGAAGGCAAAGGGACGGCGGTAGCCCGTAATGGGGGAGTATTCAAATGACTGACCTCTAGATGACAGACCCAACCAACTGCGCTATGAATAAACAGCAGCTTGATGTGGTGCTTTACGCTGCGCTTTGTTCAGGTGTTGATATCATGTTCCTATCATACTGCCTGCTAAATGACTGAAGGTCACTGGTGTCTGTGGAATGGCGCTGCGATCCATTTAGATAAGAGCTGAACAGTGAAAAGACCACTGGTGAGGTGTGTGTGTGTGTTTGTGTGTGTGTGTGTGTCAATGGTTATGAGCAGATTGCCAATGAGTCCTCAAATCCATATGAAGATATATTTGCCTTGCAAAAAATAAAGAGGGGAATTTGCTTATTTAAATACCAGCTGACAAGAAGCACATTTAACAAAGAGTGAAATCTAAGGGACTTTATCAAAAGAAAAAGCACTTTTCAAAGAAAGCTTTGTTGCACTGCTGTGTTTGACCATTTACATCTTCTCTACTAGAAGATATGAAGTTAGCCTGATAATCAGACTGAGTCACACTTTGTTACTACTCACAGATTTAGTCTGACATTGCAATATCACTTTATTGGACAGCTGATGGAATAGAAACATATAGAACACTATGGGAGGGGGGTTATCATGTGCTTATCAATATAAATGTTCTGAATAAAGCAAGCACATGAATAAGCGTACTGAGTAGCTATAGGAGCATGTGTTTCCCTTGCTGTGAAAGCTCAGCTAAAGAATTATAGCTAGTGTTTATTAGCCTGTGACTGCTTATAGGCCTACTGCATGATAAACTAGTGCTGTGTTAGTTCCTAATCGCTTCATTTCTCTGACAGTTCAGTTGAACTCTCAGTTGTGGTTGCAGTAAGTAATTGAAGTAATTCAGCAAATACACAGCTGATTGGGGTAGCTAACATTTAGCTGCAATGATTCAACAATATTGGTCTTCCACTGCAATTCAGATATATGATAGATGCCTCGAAAATATACATGCTATACATAATAAGGTAGGTCTTAGTTTGCAAATGGTACCTTTGTCTGACTAAATTCTCATCTTTGAACTGAGTGTTCAACCATGTTTCAGGTCAGTGAGTGGGACAATGCAGTCTGAGCTCTGGTCAAGCACTGAACGATTCGGTGAATTAATCTTTTGAACAAATCTTTGTAATGAACTGATTCTAATGAGTCAGTACACTGATAAGAAAGGCTTTGCCCGTCACTATGAAAAACCTCACATTTCTGAGAAAAGAATGGGGTAATGAACATGCTTCAGTGCTCGGAGAAGGAACAAGTTCAAATTTGAGAGAAAGAGGAAGAAATATGCCTTCATTCATGGATAGTGTCCAATCCCTGGCGCTCAAGTGGATGGTTAAGAGGAATAAGCTTTTAAAAATCATAGGCTAACACACCAGCAACACATATCTTTACAATTACCTGTCTTAGGGTATCTTGACAGACAATGAACAAATAACTAATCTAGTTTTACACACCTGTGCTAAGGTGGACCCAGACCATGAAAGCACATTATTTGACCACTAGGGTTAGGTTTAAAAAAGAACACATTAGATGCTTTTACTATTAGGGGCAAAAATCTAGAGCACATAACACTGAGGTATACAGAATACATGATCTGAGTTAACAACTAAGACTATTAAGATCAATAATTAATATTTTTATATCCACAATGGTTCAAATGATATGTGTAATGTGAGAGCGCTGAAAACCCACAGAGAACTATCACCAACTCAACTAGACTGACTGAGATGCATGTCATATACACAATCAATAATTAAGTTAACCTAAGACACGATATGCTAATGTTAGTTAGGCAATTTTCATAAGCTACCATTAGCTAGCTAGCTAGTTAACAACATGGCATAGGTAGTATATTTTGTCTTAGGAAAGTTAATGTAGCTTTGACATCACCCTGGACACAGGGATGGGCAGGAAGACAAAGGATCAAAATCTGATCAGTAATGGGTATATATTTGTGTAATGAAAATAAGCTTCAGTTCCATAAACCTCATACTGATAAAAGCTCAATATTACCATTTTGGAGTATTTGCTATTATACTGCAATATCATCAGTATGTCTTAACCAGCTACTTATCAAGAGTATTATTGCTGAGTATAATAATTTATGTTGGTAAAATAAACAAATTCTTTTTCATCAGCTATGTACTCATACTATATAAAACGTCCCTAGGAGTGAGCTGGAGCACAATCAACACCACTTGACAATGATACATCCCCAAGTGTCAGGGATGATCTTGCCACTGTACATTCAGCACTGCAATCCACCTCCTCAGCTGATGATAATACAGCAGGTGAGTTTTCAACAAGGGGGCATTTTCCTAGATCACTATATTTATATGGCTAAACCATGACTTTTTTTGTGAGATAGTTTCTGTTGTTGTTACTTTTAACCTTTTAATATGACATAACAGGGCTTTTTTTTCATCTTAGGTCTATCCTTTTCTGCAGGTAAGGAGCACTTACCAGCACCAGCACCCACTGATCCTACTGTCTCTTCTATGTCTCTTTTAACCTCAGCTGATGTGGCTGGTAAGGTAACAGCACAGCAGCCTTATTATTTGCTTAGTTTACCATAGAATATCCTGATTTTAATATTTTGTATTTTAATTATTAATTTAATTTCCCTTTAGGTACTTCTACTTCTGTGGTCTTTAAGGTCGATGTCACACCTACTCCCTTAGCAACTTCCAGCCTTCACCATGGACCAGCAGCTCCTCCAGGTGACCCAACTTAGTGGTCATCTGTTCTGTCCCACTACAGTCACAAGGAGCATCAAACACGTTTGCCTCTACCTGATGATGTGTTATGATTGGCTGGTGATATTCAAATGTAACTGGTCATTAAATTAATTAATATAACTTTTTTTATGTGAATTCGTGAGCCCATCTAGATATAAAAAATAACTAACTTTGTAAATTACCTGAAAAACGATTTATTTTTATTTTTATCTAACCATTTGCCTGTCCCACTGCTTCCGTGGCCCAATAGATGGCGCTCTGAAGTCTACCAGGTTTAAGATAATGGAGTGGCACCTGGGGTGGATCAGATTTCAGGGGTGGCCCATAGGACCCCAGGCCACTTCCTGGAAAAGGCCCTGCTTTTGGTGCCATACACTACATTTTTTGTTGTCCTGTTCACAGATACAAGTACTTTGACATTATCAGGATCAGAAAATCTGCTGCCCAGAGCTGTAGGGGAGGGAGGAGAAGGAGAAATTTCAGAGGGAGACAAGTAAAGAAAGGAACAGAAGCCAGGAAATCTGGCTTTTTGCTTTGATACGCCACCTTCAACTTTTGGGCCTGGCTCTGTTGATTTGATATTCTCCTAATTAATTTGTCTGCAGTTGGGTTACCTTGATGAAGGATTGCATTTGGAGGGAGAGAACACCTGGTAGCATATGCTGCAGGGACTGATAGCAAGGCAACAGAGTGCCAGCTGCATATAACAGAGAGGACGACTCAGCAGATTGTGTATATGTTTGGGAGTGAGAGGACACACACAAATACACACTCACACACACTCATCCATTTACGACCCTGTCATCTAAAAATTATGTTTTCAAATGATTTAAAATAGCAAATAAAGGGGGAAAAATTATTAATGTAATGAAGTATTTGTACTGAACATATCTGCCAATGAGTGAACCTCCCAAATCTCAACAAACTGATTGGATCCTTGTTGGATTCAAATGACTGGAGTTCATGTCCCATCACAGACCTGCAGCTAACACCTAACACAATTCTATAGCCTTGATCCTAGCCTACCTCCTCTTCCTTCAGTTCTTTCAGTATTATACCAAACCACAACATTTTCTGAACTTAAGCTACAGGTTTTGAAAAAACATGTGGGACATGGGACCTTAACCCCCCTCTCTGATGTCAAAGTCATGTGGATGTAGTCCTGACCTTCTCCAGTACACAGTACAGTAATGTCAAATGACATGAGTTACATTAAGTGTTGTAGGAGACAGGCTTTAATGCGATTTGATGCCAGCTCAGGACAGACACTGGATTGGATTGTCAGGTGGGAATGTTGCAATTGATCTACACTGTGAGCTACTGTCTATTTATTGTGATTCAAAGAGACTGTACGGATTTGGGCCAATTTTGGCTCTGAATTGGTCACGTCTGACCCATTTGTCAGAAATTTTGTTGGCTGTTTTCTCACATGACTGCTGTCAAAAGTTCTGTTCTGTTTGTGAAACTATTGTGACCTTGTTTTGATATTATTGGAGCAGTATTTTACATGTTGTAGCTACAGTAGTCTTGAGATTACTGTGATATAAAATTGAACTTGGCTGCAGAGCAGGCCATATTGTCTGCATCTTCCAGTAATGTGAGATAATGTACAAGACAAAAAATAAATCTACAGTGTCTGCCCAGCTTTAGACTACTGGTCTTTAGTGCAAATTCTCCTCCCGCCAGCTTCCTTTCAAAAATTTCAACAGCGGCACCGGTCTGGAATAACCCTTCATCAGTCAAACCATGTTGCTCAACAGTCAGGATCAGGTTTCTTTCAGGGCAGTGCGGAGCAACGAGATGGAGCTCGGCCGGGGCTTGAAGATCGGCGGGTCCGCCACTGAATACCACCTTGTGTTTTGGGTCCTGAGAGGAGTGCCCCAGCAGCTGCCCTCCTTCACGCCTGTTTGTCAGGAGCTGTCGATAAGTCCTGCACTCGCGCTGCTTTAAAGGGGAGGGAAAGAAAAGACTGAAATAGGATGCTTCCTGCCCTTTAACATGCCAGAGGCTTCGTTAAGGGAACCTGTGAAATCAGTTTAATAGGCTGACATCACCCCTGGGCCTCCATGACCTGGTCCTCCTGAGACCCTCCTCTCCTCTCTTTGTTTCTCTTACTTTCTTCTTCCTCTTTCCTCTCCTCCATCACCTCGTCTTTCCTCTCCTCTTCTGTTTTTTCTTGTTATTGATTGTCTCATCTTCAATCCTCCTCCCCTAACAGCGCTTGTTTATTTCCCTATTCCTGTTTGTCTCTTCCTTCTTCCTTCTTCCACATTTTTTCATTTCTATTGTTTTCCATGATTTTCCAATTCCAATTTGCTCTCTATTTCTTCTTCTTTTCCTCTAATTTGCTGTCACCATCATTTTTTCCTTCCTGTCCCTTGCATTTATGTCATCCTTTCTTTTCCTTTCCTTTTATTGCTGCTTCTTTCCTTTCCTTCATTTTCCTCTCCTCTCCTTTTCTTTTCTTTTCTTTCCTTCACTTTCATTTCCTCTCCTTTCCTTTACTCAACTCTCCTCTCCTTCCCTTTCCTTCACTGCACTCGCCTTCTCCTCTCCTTTTCTTTCTTTTATTTCCTTCCTTCTCCTCTCCTTCTCTTAAATCTTCCTCTCTGCATTTTGACTCAGCAGCAGTGTTTTGTAGTCAATCTAACAGGGGGATAGCTCTATTTTTCATCCAGCTGACCTTGATGAAAACAGTGGAGCAGGCCAGTCTGAGCACGACCCTGAGTGTGCCTGAACCCACCTGACATTAGTGAATAAAATATAGCGTGGGCCTCCTGTTGGGGACGGCTGCTGAAAGGGAGATCACTCCAACTCCTTTTATTTATTCTCTTTTCCTCCTTCTTCAGACACTAACGCTGGGAATGTGACGTTAATGTGCATACCGGCTGTTTGAACTGCCGACCACAGGTCAGCCACTTTAATAGAGAGGTTCAAGCCTCTCTCAAAGGGATAGCAGCCCGACGCCTCCATTAATGTAGAGCAGGAATGTAGCCGTAAAACAGCACTTCCTCATGTAAGGTTTCCCTGGGAAGAGCCGGGACCCTGGTGTTTTATCCTCTATCCCACCAGGAATACTGCAATCAGAATGAAAGAATCACTATAATTCTTGAGCTCGTTTTATTTTGTGTCAAGTGGTTTCGTATTTGTTTTGGATTTTTGGTTTCTGACTTGGAAGATGGTAAAACAGTATCTCCAGGTTGCATCGCAAGAGGCTTGTGATGGTTGTGGGTTGAGGGTTGCATCTGCCTTATTTTCTCAGAGTTTTGCATGACTATTTATGCAGGCTGAATATTTTGTCTTATGGATATGGTTTGAGGAGTGTGTTTGCATGTGTGTGTGTGTGTGTGTGTGTGTGTGTGTATGTAAAAGTGGGCAGTATGGGTCCTGACACTGCCTGGATGGTTATGGCTGCCCATGGCTGTAGGCAGGCCTTGGGGGGTGCAGGCCCTCTCCTGGTGGGGATAAAAGCAGGAGGCATCTGGCTCCAGCGGAGCTCCAAAAACTCAAAGTAGCCTAAGATCCCCTCTCCTAGTTTAGCCAAACAAGCTGGACTAATCCCAACTATCTGGGGATGCTCTGTCAAAACAAGCAGCAGGGCCCTAAGGCAAGCCGATCCACTGAGCAGTGAAGGGCCGCAGAGAGAGAGTGAGAGAGGGAAGGAGGCCTCCCCATTAGCATAATGCCTCTCGGTAGCGAGCTGGTGTGCTGGCCTGACAGCCTGAGCACAGGGGCACAGCATCTCACAGGGGGTTTGGGCTCAGAGACGGGGCAGCAGGGGCAGAGGGGGCCGCAGTGGAGATGTAGGAGCTTTCTGGTATAAGTCAGCGAGAGGCAAAACCCAGCCCAGCCTGCTGATGGCAGCTCCTCCTCTCTCTCTCTCTCTCTATAATTTCAACTCTTCTGGCTTATTTTTAGCAGCCTTCATCCTCCAAAAGCAGGTTGAGTCCTCTTCTCTCTGAATATGTAGGCCTATGCCCTGGGCTCGCCGTCGTTCACCCAATTCACCAGCTACATCACTACCTCGCGAAGCTATTCTAGTGCTGCTGATCCTGTGTTGTGGCTACCTGCTGCAAAGCAGCTAAGAATTTGTGTCAGGGGGAAAAAAAGAACTGCTTGACACACAATACACTATAAATCTCACTCTTCACATATGAAATATTGATTTAGCACTCTCATTATCCTCCATAGATCTCTTTTGATATTCAGATGACTCTCTTTTCTCTTAAATCCTTTGAATCGCTGTCATGCGCTAAATGTGTACTAATCAAGGGAAACCACTCTGTCTCCTTTTGTCACCATTGGGTGTCATTTAATTCCGTTTATGCAGAATGGCTAAATGAAACAAATGAGTTAGCTGTATATGTTATTAGCCCTAATGGGAACATAATGGGGTTAGCTCAGGCCATGTAATAATGAATATCAATATCAGCAGCCTTGCCTTTTATTAAAGCCTTACATCATCTTTCAGACACTCAATTTGAGGGGGGACCGAGTGTCCATGGGGAGGATATATTTTTATCCGGTGGTTGTAGCACTTCTGCCCTAAATATTAAATCAATGCCTTGGTTCTCAAATATATTATTATTATGTTATTTATAGTCACAAATTGATTGGGATTTATCTTAAAAGTCCCCAAAGTTTCCACTAGCCATATATGCAGTATTTATGATGCCTGAATGGCTGATGAAGGCTACAGCTTAACTAACGGATCCTTGTAAAATTGTAAACCCTGCTGTCTACCTCGAGTCCAGCCAGTCCTGCTGGGATTGTACTTGGACTGGATCCAGTTGATTATCATTTCAGCCCACTGTCACTCATACGGGGGCAGGTTCCTGGGCCCAATTATCTTTGAAAACCCAACCATGGAGGCTGGATGTGATCAATGAGGCCGATGCCAGCGTCGATGTGCTCCGAGTCAAGCCTATTGATCAGTAGACACATATAGACAGACGTTGTGAGCTGTATAATGTCAGGAGGTTTGGTGGGTGCAAGGCTGGATGGGAGGAGGGCAGGAGGGGAGGAGTGGAGGGGAGGGTTGGAGGGTGGAGAGGGGACTCATGGCAGCAGCAGCACCGGGAGCCTCAGGTGTGCAACGTCAGGAGGAAGAGGTGACAGTTTGCTGGGCCCCAGGGCCCCTGGGAGGGGATCAGGACCTGCCCTGACTCCCAACCTCCCTGCTCACGGCAGCAGGATGACGAACCACCCCAGCAGCCCCTCCCACCGTCGCTAACGCAATTAAAAGTCTGGCTCAGTTGCAGGGTGGAGCGCAATAAAACACAGAGCACAACAACCCTCTCACCTTACGCTCAGGGACCGAGACCCGCACGCACACACACACACACACACACACACACACACACACTCACAGACACATACAAGCTGGGACATTTCTGCCTTTCTTCCCGCTCCATTCCCAGAAAGAAAAAAACAGGGAAGAGCATGATTATGTCAAATAAAATATGGCTAAGGTATGGTTAAGGAGTGAAAGCATGTGTCAATAAAATAGTTTGACATTTTGGGAAATACATTTACAAACTTGCCGAGAGTTAATTGAGAAAATAGTTAACACTCTCATGTCTGTGTGAGGGAAGGATATGAAACTACAGCCAGAAGAATATTAGCTTAACTTAGCATGAAGACTGGAAACAGCAGAAAACACTAATCAACGTGTGATCTTCTGTTTGTTTAATTTGTAGAAAACCCAAGTGAAAAAAACAGTTTAGTTTACAAAGGGGTTATGAGACACCAACATTTTTTCCCAGTTTATTGTTGTCTGAGTATATTGTCTATAAATTTTGATTTTTTGTTGGCATAAAAGTAGTGATATTTTAAGCATAAAATGTTTAGTCTAAAAATAGCAGAATCAACCTACTGTATAAAATATTCTCCAAATGTTTGTAGAACATGAACTTACCCCAGGTCGCTAGAAACAAGTGCAGTGACATGACCTCAGTTCCCTCAGTGGCCCTGGCTCCATGTGAAAACACAGAAGAGACAGTTGTTTGAGGTAAATGACACAACGTTTACTTACTCATAGGAACATTAGCAAATTCCAGTTTCAGTGTTCAGATTGCCTCTGGATCTGGTTTTGTGGCTCAAATTGTATTAAAAAAGAAATTGCCTCCTTTTTGCTGCTCATGCTGATTAGAAACCATTCGATCTGTATCACATGTGAGTCATGAGACATGTAGGGAAAATCAGATTTCATCCCCTTTCTGCTGCAGAGTGAACAGAGCCTCCAACACCTCCACCCCAGCCTGAAGGAAATCTGTTTTCCATTCTGCTGCCAGGTCCCCAAAGCAGCGTCGTTGTCTCAATAATGATGAACGATTATTGCTCTCAGATTGCTTTATGATATATGCACTCGTTAAAAATAAAGGGCTGATCGTTTCACTAAAGTAACCTTTCTGTACATCATTCTGAGTGTGAAACTAATAATGGCCTGTTTCATGTGGCAGACTGGAAACGGAGACGTCCTCTATTTCTGACAGAGGAACAAAATTCAATACATCTTAATACGAATAAAGAAGCTGAGCAAATGGGGCTCTCCTCTCATTTTAAGAAAAACAGGAAGGGCTCAAGTTGTTTATCTCCATCAGGTGATAAAGACACGATTTTGAAAAATGACTATAAACACTCCTTTTGGTCTAACAACTTTCTCTGTCTGCTTTTCGGGGGGTGAAATAGTTTTTTTTTTTATCTACATAAATAATTTTCCAAGCACTAGCTCAACAGGTAAAGCAGAGTTAATTTGGTGCTTAATAAAGGCTAAAACCACATTCCTTGTCCTCAGATTATTTTACCTCTTAATTATTATGAATGTAGTGGATTTAACATGAATTTTAATGAGTGTAATGTATGCATTTTGGTTCATATTGATGTATGAGGTCACTGGAGAGGGAGAGTGCCAAAGGCTAAAGTTGAGGAAAATACAGACAAGGAGGAGGTGAATGCGAATTAGAGGTGTGTTTGGTGTGTGGGAGTATGTGTGTGTGTGTGTGTGTGAGGAGGAGGAGGAAGAGAGAGAGGAAAGGACAGCACATACTTAAGTCCACAGCCAGAACTCCTCATGCAAATGTTACAAGGAGGAGGGAAAAAACGAGCTTCATGAATTAATCTCTCCACTTCCACTTCTTTTTTTGCTAAAGGCAGTCTTCCTCCCCAGCTTCTCCTGGCGTCAGGGAAATTAATTAGCTGTTTGTCATCCCGAGCTGAACTGGGGGAATTGGTAGAAGACTCAGAACTCAATGGCAGACAAGCAACACAATGACTGGGGATGGAGTGGAGGCTGGCTAGTTGGTTGGTTGGTTGACAGAGAGGCTGGGCTGTGACACTGCAGGTGCTACCACTGACTCTTCCTCCCCCCTCTTCCTCCTCCTGAGCCTGGAGGAGGGTTTGCCCGTCAGCCTGACCTTAATGCACGCTGTAAAAGAAGCAGCAGCTCATTGTCTTTGTGAAGATGGAAGATGGAGAGGAGGGAAAAAGCTACTTTTTGTGTTATTAGAGGAGGACAGGTGGTACTCTGTTTCACTGAGCCCTAGGAAATGCAGCCTAATGTTAGCCAAGGCTGCTTTCATGGCCTCGGGCTACAGGAGGGACGGAGATAGCAGGCAGCAGGTACTCGCTGCCATGGGGGAGATTTAGCATCGGTGTGAAGCTTCCGATTTGGTTCAATACACACACATACACACACACACACACACACACACACACTACCCCACTCCCTTATTTGATCGAGGCAGGTAGTTTTCACCCGCTGCCCGATCACAAGGTAGAATTTTAGGGAAGAGTAGATTAAGTTGAAAGATTGGTTGTGGGCTTGACAGGGACTTGGCAGCTTGCCAGAGCAGGTGGCTTAAAAGTATCTGTTTCTGGTTTTCTTTTACACCACAGGAAGTTATATAGTGTACTTAGGCGCATTCATTCTTTATGATATAAGAGAATGGACACTGGGAATATCTAATGCCACTGTGTCTGTTTTGTGTGTAAGAGTGTTTACCCTATTCCCCAAGTCTGCACTGTTTGACATGCACGAGATAGAAGAGCCATATTTTGAGAAATAAATGCTCAAAAAAGGTTTATTTGACAGCAACTAAGAGACAGCAGAACAATTATTGCAGAGACACAAAATAACAACGTGGAAAATGTATTGCTGTATAGTTCTACAGTCTCTTCGTCAAAAAACATAGCTGAGGCTGGTGTCCAGTGGCATTCAGACATATATGACCCCAACGTCTCTCTTCCCTCATTTCCTTACTATTAAATACATGTAAAATGCCAAGTTAATGCAGTTCAAAGTGCTGTGTAGACTGTGAAAACAACTACAACAACAAAAAACTATTTAAGAATTTGAGACCAATAAAATGAAAATGTAATGAAATAGACTTGATAGCTATAATAATAAAACATTGAGTTAAATAAAAGCTAGACTAAAAACTAGATAAAATAGATTAAAAAGACAAAACAAAACAAAGAGATAGCAACCAGCTAACCTATGTCAGCATATTAATATAAACTTCACTTTGTTAGCTTGTTGGTTGTAGCAGCTAGTGCTATCATGGATGTACTGAAGTGCATCATTTTCTATAATGTGTCCTGTTTGTTTAGTTCTGCCGATGTTTAAATTGTGGCATGAATGAAAATTTCAACAAATTAGCGATCTGTTTCATGCTGTACATAGTTCCAATAAATACAAAATATACAACGAAGCATATCCTACACAATGTGATCAAATGCCTCTCTGTGTACATATCATAAAGATCCTAAAGATGCTGCCAGGGCTATTGTGAATTATTACAACTTGGTTCTTATTTTCAAAGCCTTTCTATTGTTAATAATAGCAAGTTAGTTGCCAGAATCTGGGAACGCTGCAACATCGCTATACAGGGTCTCACAGGACAGGAAAGGTGAGATTCAGTTTTAAACAAAAGTTATTTTGAATTGAAAACAAAAGGCAAGTGTAAAATTATATATTTTTGCCTCAGCTACCGTACTCACCACAGTTTTCGTGCACACAGTATTCAATACAACCTAATAACCGGTGTTCTGGTACTTAGTTTTTTGAGACGTCACCACATTCCCGGATCTCAGCAACTACAGTAACTTAGGGAATACAAAGTTACCATAACTGATAGAAATTATATCCAAAACCAGAATAATCCTTAAAGTGATTGTGTGTATGTGTACATTAATGTGACATGTACACATGCATGTGCAGCACCCCTTCCTCACACCGTAAGTGGCTTGCTGCTGTATCCATATGAGTGACTTTGTGTCTGTAGCTGCTGGTTGTGTGTATTGTGTAGCCTTTGTGTGGCACCCATCATTAGACCATAAGTGGATTGAATTTGGCTGTGCCACTTTTTACTGGCACAGTGTCCGCTGTGTGTGTGTGTGTGTGTGTGTGTGTGTGTGTATGTGTTGTTCAGTGTTGTCTTTGTTGCAGACCATAAGTGGATGGACTCCGGGCTTTTTGCTTTATTTTGGCAGTGTGTGTGAATGAGTTTATATGACTGTGTGTGTGCCAGTGTGTACCTATCTTTGTTGTACTATAAATGGATGGACTCCCTCCACTAGCGTCCACCCTGTGTGTGTTTTGGTGTGTGTGTGTTGTGCTGTATGTCTTGTCTTTGTTGTGTGCCTCTAATCCCCAGGTCCCCGGGGCTCCAGAGGAACAGCTGAAGCAGGGGCAGCGGTGGCTTGTCAGCCCGGGGCTCCCGCTGCTCCTCTCCCTTTCACTGCTCCCCATATGGTCCTGCAGTGCTGGGTCCCCGGGGGCCTGTTAGCACCGCACCACCCAGGCCCGGGCCCTGCCACCAGGCACCTCTTGCCTCCTGTCTCACCCCTGCTCCAGGGCCCGCCGTCACCCCTTGGTCTCCCTTTGTGGTGCCTTCCCTCCTCTTCTTTTGATTGTCTGGATTATGCCTCGATCTGAACCCAGATCGTTCCTCCTTGTTTTGTTGTCTTCTGTTGACCACACATACCTCCCCACCCCCTTCCTCTCTTCCTTTACCTTTTAATTGATGTTTCTTTTCTTCTGTTCCCTCATCTGTGTCTTATTTATCTGGGCTGTGCCCTTCTATGCGGTGCGGTGAAGTTAATATGGGGATTTATGGCTCCCATTAGATGTATGAATTATCTGCCTTTCATTCCTGCCGGAAACTTTTTGGAGAAACTCGCCGTCCTGCTGCTGCCGACACTGCAGCATGGTGGACACAGTATATGAAGCTCAGGCAGTACGAGCTGGCCAATGGCCCTATAACAGCCGTGGCCCCTGGTGACTCCAAGGCTCCCTGTCTCTTTAAAGAGTGATTTAGGCTCTCCGGGCCCTCGGCAGACCTCGTTGCTAGAAAGTACCTCAGTTTATCTTCACCAACAGAGCCCCAAGCATCTCTAAATCAGCTGTCACTACCTCTCGGGGATTACCATGGATTTATAAATGAACAGGGAGTGCTGTTTCACACAAGTTATCAAACAGATCATAAAACACCTTCTCTGGGATTTGACTGTTTGGTTACACGTGTTGGAGCTGCGCCTTATGGTAATGCTTCTGGTTCGCTGAGTGTTGGCACCAGAGAGAGGATGTCTGTGATCTAGTTTTTTGGGTTGGTTTTTTTTTTGAAAATATGATTTGGCTTCATCTGAGCAAGTGGATCTCCCCTCAAACAAGCACCTGATTGATCTACCTTAAATGAATCCAGGTAGATGATACTGCCTAGATGTCATACAAGTAGAAATCCCACGTAGACAAATTTCAATAAATGTGTTACTATCTGATTTATTGCATTTATTTAGTCTTTTTTAGAGAGCTTTTCACATCAAACATTAATCTACAAGAAACATGCCTTTCTTGCTCAATTTGAGTGGAGCCACATATTGAGTCCTAGCGCCCTCTGTTGATGGCAGGGGGGTAGTATCCTAAAGCGACCACATTACACCTCCTCTGGTTTCACAGGCCAGCTGTACGTGGTGACGTGAAGTGGAATCTGAACCAAGTCTATAACTGCAATAAACTGAATTCGGTTTAGTAACGAGGCATTCAAGAGTGCAATGATAATGAATCAATTCTATTCACTTTTATTTATATAGCGCCATATCATAACAACGTTATCTCAGGGCACTCAATCACATGGAGCAGGTTGAGACCAACTTCCACACACACAAAGACCCAACGTTCCCACCATGAGCAGCACTAGGAGACAATGGCAAGAAAAACTCCCTTTTAACAGGTAGAAACCTCGAGCAGAACCAGGCTCTAGGTGGGCGGTCATCTGCCTCGACCAGTTGGGTTAAAAAAGGGGGGGGTGGGGGGGTGGAGCAGGAGGAAGGAGAACATACAGTAACAATAACAGCAACAACACGTTGAGCAGGAACACGGGGGCAGCAGGAGCAACCACAGATACAGACTCTCCAGCGCCGGAGGCAGAAACACCTGCAGAAAGCTTTAGAAGGAGAGAGAGGGGAGAGAAGCACACAGCTAGGGGAAGAAGGTGAATTAGTAACAAGCATTAATGGGATATGGATGTGTACACATGTGTACTTGTGTACTCAGTGCATCATGGGAGTCTAGGCCTTTAGCAGCATAACTAAGGGGTGCCTCAGGGTTCACCTGAGTCAGCCCTACTATAAGCTT
>JAVQJL010054724.1:0-57232 GCA_036024295.1 Nannoperca obscura | reverse complement strand
ACACCACTGATACCTCACACTTCCATACATCTATTCTGCTTAAACGCTGGCTAAATAAACTACATTTGGTCCACCTAACTGTTTTTGTGTCTGTGACTCCCTAATTTGTTGCAGCCTTGAGCCAGGCTGTAACACCGCAGCAGGAACTCTCTGTGTGGACACCACACGAATGCTAGATGCAGCAGTTCAGCGAGACAGCCATCACGCATAGCTTAGGTCAGCGGTGCTGCACGTAAGCACATTCAAATTTAGAAAGGAGAAAATGCTATCACACCCCAACCCCAAACTGCAATGCTTCACACAACTTAGCAGCCTCTCTGCTGTCTGAAAAGGGATCCAATTAATAAAGTACGGTGCATTCGTGTCCTTTTGTTAGGTCTCAGTACATATATTTTGAAATTCTTTAGTAATATCTTAAATCAACTTGTATCTACATGTTCTGCACACTTTGTGCACTGTTTAATGAAAAAAAAAAAAAATGATGATGTAATGTTTATTTGTCTGAGCCCCTAAAAATAAATGTAAACGTAGAGCCCTGTGTACTATACCAAAGCTGCCAACAACCTAGCGGATTTGTCAGCACATTGCAGGCACCTTAGCCGCAAGATGGCCCCCAGAAAGTTGACAAGAAGTCAAAATCAACGGCTTTCATCTAGACTTTTTTTTCTTCATTTTTAGCTCTTCTTTTTTCAGTCTCTTACACCCCTAGGAGACTCTATTGTTCTTATGTTTACATGTTTTGTATTGATTTGGGGAGATTTAAGAAAAAAGAAGAAAAAAGACAATCTGGCACTACTTATTCATCCCCAAAGGCTTTGAGAATGCATCATGCATAATAATGTGACTTCAGCCCAGGGTCAACTTTAAATTCTGGTGCCAATTGACAGCTTTTAAAAGTGCCAATTCTGGCCAGATAGACGGGGAGTGGGGGGCTGGGAATTTGTTGTTTTCAAGGGATTTCAAAAAGGACAGAACCACCAGGGCAAAATTACATTCCACAACCGGCTGCCAACTTGGCAAAGCCCGAAGTGAGTCAGACTTAGAACAGACCAGGGGGTGTGCATGCTTCATTTCACAAAGAATTAGGATGACCGCGGGGCTGTGTGGTATGTCTCTGTCTTTTTGACAGTGTGTTAGGGCTTTATGTTTCTGTTATGCAGAGAACATTTGTTAAAAGGGTTCATTTTTGCTGACAAGGACCTATTTGCTCACAGGACTAGTCTTTCCCCCCCCCTCTCTCTCTTTAGCTGATGAATCTCTTGCGCGCCATCATGATAGATGCAAGCAGGCAAGCTCATTCAGAAACTTAAATGTTTAAGTAATTAAATAGCTGAGCAAACAAAAGCCGGGTTTAAAATGAACCACAAGCAGAAAGCATTAAGCAGATGTAAGGCTACTTGCTTTTTGTTGTTAGTTGTAATAATTAGCAAAAGTGCAATAAAAAGACTAAATTAAACAGAGCAGAGTTAGGCACAGAACGTAAGATGCACAGCTTACACCTCTGTGTGCATTCAGCAACCATTGTACTTTAATTAAGCTCAATTTTCACACACCCAACAACGATGATGGCGAAGACGTGCACACCAAGACGTGTCATCGAGGATTACAAACACAGATTGATGAGGTCTGATGATCACGATCTGCTCTCACACTATTTGGGATCAGATTTTGAGCAGGTGTTTTTCACTTGTTGTTAATCTTACCAGAACTACGGCTCTGAACCATGCTCGAGAGACTCTAGCTCTGAGCTAATTTAGACTCGCACAAAACAATAAAGCAGCTTTCACAGGCACAAACAAAGAAATGCATTTCCCTGCTGCTGTAAATACAGCACATGGATGTGCTGATAAGTGATATATCCTGAGCTTCGCTAAACATTTAAGGCTGATGAACAGTAACGCACTGCTTGCCTGCGTGCCTTTCCAGTGAAGACTCTGAGAGCTCATCAGCGGAAGCTCATAGTTTGTTAGCCCCGACTATCAGCAGTGCACGACATTATACTTATTGCAGCGTCCCTTTGTGTCACTACATCCCTCGCATTTCACACTATGTAGCAATCTTTTGTTAGGTACTGCACAATAGCAGTCTGTTTGGAGACACAGAAAAAGGTCTAGAAAAGGACTATGAATTGTAGAGTAATTGTTTCTGAGTGTATTCAAACTTGTCAAGACCTCTAATCTGTATTCAGTGCTTTCATATGATTACATGATCCCTACGGTGGCCATACTGGTCCCCTCATCTCTTAGGAAAGAGCTGTTTAATGTCTGAACACAAAGATGGCATGACAAAATTAAACAAAGATGGCAGGTGATATTTCTCACAATAATTGCTCCATGTTTTAATACGTTTTACGTTTAAATATTATCAGTTTAATCTTGCTCAGCAACACAATCCTATATTTCACAAATAATGGTTGTGTTGCAAACCCAGCTGCTTAGCACATTGGTGGGTATAAGCATTTGACTTTTCCAAGAAAATATTATATAAATGGAGTCGGTCATCTTAAAAACAGTTTTTAATGATTCCAATGACATTAAAAGAAAGTCCAGAAATTATTTTGTGGGAAAAAGGACTACTCTTATTACAATTTCATATATTACATATGGATTTCGTGTGACTTTAAACACGATTTCTTCATCAAGCTAGGTTTTTTGTTTTCACTTTAGAACTTCTGTATTTTAAGTTTCAAACTGATATTTAATGAGCAAACTTTAGCTAACCTATGAATATATCCTCCTGCATTAAGAGGTGGTTAATAGTCATATATTAAAACTAGAAGTGAGTGTTTTCCTAAATTACCTAGATCTTCTGCTAGTTAGCTATGATAGCATTTCGGACCTTAGGTAAACTGAGTTAACATTTAAAAGACTTGTCACATACCTTTTAAGTTGAGTGTAGTCATGAACACATAGATAACGCTAGGCCTACTAGTGAGACGTTTAACATGTCAGCAATTCTTATAGCTTTAGCTCACATTACTGTAACATTTATTAGGTGGCAAAACTGACGTCTTAATGGCAGACACGTTAAAAATAATCAGCAACTTACCGGCTATCCTGTTTTCCTTTATGCTAGTTGTGGAGAGGTATTTGTTGGTCGAAAAATGTCCACTGGTGAGCGCATTTTCGTTGGAAGCACGCACTTCACTGATTAAATCCTGGCCAAAAAATAAATGTCGGAAATATTGGTGGAAGAATTTAGCTAATTGCTAGTTTTAGAAACGATCGTCGGCTACCCAAAACAACGTAATTTGAGCGGATTGACAAACGACCAATGGCGTTTACTTTCACCGAACTACGTAAACGCCCAAAGGCAAATCAAATCAAACCAAAACTTTTTGTCAATTCGACCAGCCAATCAGAACAGCGCATCTATACCTGACAACCACGTGTATCTTATTGACAGCTAGAGTCACCCGGTAGTAAATCCGCAAAACGTATATGGTCAACCTTCAGGGAATTTATCAATTTTAGATTTGTTTGGCGTCATCTTTGGGACATATTTGGCACAGCATCCACTTAAACCATATTTGAGCTTTCATTTGGTACAGTCTTCATACACATAGATGATTGATGTAGCTAGTAATTGAAAAAAAATAGATGAAATGGGAAAAGACAAGAAAATATCAATGTAACATGTATTAACAAATATCCAGTTAACATGCTAATGCACCCTCATGGTCTTTATGGTGTTGGAATTATAATTATAAGTTAAAGTGGGTATACCAATAATATAATGCACAAACTGACATTCCCCATGCCACAAGCCATAGCATAGAGGAGTGAAGAAGAGAGTGCAGTGTATAACTTTGTAAAAATTTGACAACAAATGTGTTTTTCCAGACTATTTGTATTCACTTATGCTTGATATGATTGATTTATGTCACTGATAGTGCTTCCCTAACTTCATTGAGTGTGATGGTCATGGCCTCAGTAGGAGGCAGCACAGTGTGTGTATGTGTGTTGATATTTACCATAGAGTGTGGTTCCTGGGAGGAGGAGGTACGTGACATGCTGGCTTTATCCACGCTGCCTCGCCTGCTGCTCTTGTGCCCTTCAGCCAGCCAGCACACTGAGGTTCCCAGCAGAGCGGCCACAGCCACAGCCCAAACACCCAGGCTGCCCATGAGTGTCTACCTGGGTGGAAAAGTAAAAAAAAAAAAAAACGTCCTTAGACTCACTCTGTTGTACCGACTGCAGATTCCAAAAATAAAACATGCTACACAGCTCTATAGTCTTCTTTAGATTTATCTGGATTAAAGGGGGATGAAACAGTTTACTGTACCTGTACACTGAAACATAATCTTCTTTACATGTTCTGTTCAATATGATAAAATCAACCATGTCAAAGATTTAAGTGTTATGTATTATAGAGTACCATTAACTGTAAATCTGTTGCACCTTATTTGTGATTTTTAATCTCCCGTTATCCTATTTCTAAACACCTATTTCAGTCATTTCCAAGCAAGCAAAATGAAAAAAAAAATCTGTGTTCTCCACTGAGAAGATAATGTAATGACAGGCATGCTGAAATCATGTTCAAATAAACTCATTATGTGATTAGAAGTATATGTCATTGTAAGCATTGTAATGAACAGAATTTGTTGCCAAAAGGTCTGCATGATAAGGCAGACGGAGCAGAGCAATTTTTCCAAAACAGAGTGTTCAAAGAGACTGATTTCACTTGCTATGATATGACAAGAATGGAGATGTCCGGGCCCAAAGAAGGCAATTATGGATAAGCTAAAATATGATAATAATAACTCAATAACTCTGTTAAAAGCTTCTCTAACTGATATGGTGTCACTTTCCAATCCTTTTATAAGATTCATATATACAGTACACATGAGACAAATACTTGAAATGGTGTGAAATGAATGCACACAGTTACACACAACGGAACAAATACTGTGTGCTCGCATACACTCATCATGGACGCACACGCACATGGAAATAATGCAGCTATGTAAACATCAAAGCCCATACTGATGGGGATAATTATTTGTATTACAAAAGACATAGAGAATCTTTTGATGACAACAAAGAGACAACCCTCTGAAGTCGTAAATGGTGGAGTGTGGCATGGGGGCTTAAAATATGAACTCAGAAGATCAATTTCACTGTCGTGGCACATACAGACTCATTCACACACACACACACGCACACACACAAAAACACAAACCTTTAGGAAAAAATACACAAAGCATCCTGTCTATGCTGGTGTGTAACACTGAAGTAGCTTCATCTAAACCTTTTTTTTTTAAATAATGAAATAATGATTAAAGGTTGGAATGTATTTAAATGGTACTGCTATTGGGGACCTGTGAATTAACCAGACAGCTATTAATTTCAACTGGATTAACAAATAATGTAATAAGAACAATAATAATAATACATACCCTTACATTAAAATTCAATCCAGTACACCAAAAACATTGTCACTACATAAATGAACACTATCAGCTATACAGAAGTAGCATTTATTGCAGGTTTGTTGTACTGGTTATTGCATTGCCTTAGTGTTTCTGTTATTGTGTTCTCCCCCTGGTTGTCTAATGCCCTCCAGAATAACTTGGCATTTTGCACTGATGAGAAATATTTATTGGTCTCCATCAAAGTACTGACTTCTCGTCTGGTCTTATCAGCTGATGCCGGTCTTTGTTGTTGTACCGGGTGACACGGCAGTTTGTTATGTGTGTTATTGTACTTTCAGGTAATGTGTTTATTGTTTTTACCGTGGCCTTATACTTTATTATGTGACTTTATTGTGTGTTTTACTGCAAACCCCGCTGGAGAACAAATTTCCCTTAGGGGGCCATAAAGTTTGCAATTGAACTGAAACAAGGGCACAAAAACACATGATGCATCTTAAACAGTGCAGGTGTTTATGGTGTTAAATGTCTGCAGCAGCTCTTCACTAGAACACTGAATTCACCTTGACCTGTAATGCCTCGGTCCTGTGAGCTGAAATGTTATTCTCTGATTTACATATCTATTTTTTGCCTTTTGCAATAAATAAACAAACAAATCTTTCAAACTATTTTACTTAACTAAGGTTTGACTTTTACTTAAAGCTGCATTAATCCCTTTTTGTTGTTGCTGTTGCCACTTGGGGTCCACGGCCAAGCTGTAAACACAACACTTGACAAGACATATTATCATATCATAAAATTGATATGGTGAACATGTAGGCAAACAGTTATTTATTTACACAGCAGGAGATACGGAGCAACATTTGCAAAATGTACATAAAGTATATAGTACAAGCAGGAAAAAATGCCCCTGTCAGTGTTAATACTATATTTTATTTTCTGTATAACTGTAATCTGTAGTCCACAGCTACTAAGTGGGCCTTTGAGTTAAGATTTCTTTGTCACACATACTGTTTCACAATGGTCAAGAATGAACTTCTGTGCCCAGATGCTCATGTATGTTCTTTTAAATTATTACCTCCAAAGTAATTAGTAATGAGAGGTGTCAAATACTGTAAATTGTAATTGGTGAAAAATATATACTATTTGCCTCTGACATGTTGTGTACAAAGTAGCACATTAGTGAAATACTCAAGTACTCCATTTACGTACATAATTATAATATTTGAGTAAATGTACATGGTTACTTTCCACTACCGTTAAACACACACAAAACCACATAAATCCTGTCAGTGTAAACATCACTCGACAAGCAACTACCAGCATCCTTCAGCTAGCTAGCCTGAGGCTAATGGGCCCTCACAGATGAGATCTCACCCTTGTAAAATTAAACACCAAATGAGATCTGCCAGTCACTGTCTTAATGTACTGCCTTGCCCCACTGGCACTGGCCCACACACATACATGGGTACACACAAACTCACACACACACATACACAAACGCACACACACACACATACACAAACAGAATGAATGGTCCATATTGAAATTCATCAGGAGGGAGAAAGTCTATGAGGAAGCCATTATTTGACCAGCATATTAAAAAGCTTAAAGAGACAGATTCTTTACCACCAGTGCACCCTTTGGCAGCTTTGCTCAGATCAGACTTGTTCAGTGAGGGACCTGCAATATAAACAGACTCAGTATGCTGAAGGTTTAATACCAGCTTCTCACATCCCAGCTACCTTCTCTCAATTTCTATAATTTTTCATGTTTCTTTCTTCAGAGCTTCCCATTTTAGGGACAAAAAAGTATTGTTAGGGGCCTGAAGAGTCCTGTAGCTGAGCTGCCTGCAGCCAGTCCGTCTTCCTTTTCAGTTGCTTGCTTTCTGGATGGAAACCTTACATTCATTCCATGCGTTGCAGAGAAAATGGTTCGAAGGCCTTTTTTTTAAATGATGAACAGAACCAGTCAGTTATTAGTTGAGTCACAAGCCTGTAATAATATATTTAAAAAGAAAGGTGAAAAATGACAAAAAGGTGAGAATACAAAACAAGTGGAAATAACCTACTCATCCCATACCACACTGCAATGCATTTTTGCACAGACCAAGGAATCTGCTTTATGGAAGGCCTGATGCCTTTACTGTTTGTATGGACTTGAAGAACAATTACAGAAACCAACAACCGTTTCAATGTAAATATTGGACATATGAGTTTTGTATTAAGATGACTTCTTGTGTCCAACAAAGAATGATAAATGAAAAACTACTGAACCAGATTTTGAGTTCCATTAGTTGTTTGGGATGCTGACAGTCAAGGAACTGAAGCTTTTTTTTCTCTTACTACTCTAACACTGAAGGGAGTAGTCAGCTAAATGCCTATAATGTGCAGTGCTCAGGTACAGTAACGAGCCATCTGCTAGGAGCCACTTTTGGGGGAAGGCGACATCTCCCGTGTTTTTGAGACGCATCAGCTTCATTCAGCCAGGAGCTGCTCTTTTTAGGTCGATGCTTAATTTTGAATGGCTGCAAAGATTATTGAACGAGTGCATGGATTGACACACACACACACACACACACATACACAAACATACGAGAAGATCCTTGCTCACTGCAAAGTCTGGTTTTATGAAGCCGATATGGGATTGTTAACGCTGACACAGGTCTAAGAACTGCATGAGAACCTTTGGAGATCATCATGTTGCAGTATCCTTTCAATATTGGTCAATTGTTGGTGAAACGGAATCTGCAGTTCCTTTCAAGAAAATAGAATTACACACATGCAAAACAGGCATCAATAAACCAATTTGGACTACATTCCAACCGATTTTGACTTTGAGCAAGGGGGGTTATTATGTGTCTTTTGGTACAAAATGAAAATTGCATCATTATCTGACTGTTTCTCTACTCTTCTAAGAATACTAAACAAAACCCCATTTCTTCCTCAGTGTGCGACGCTGAAGAGTAAATACTAACTGTCAGGCTGCGGCTAATGGTGACATGTGTCGGCAATATCATTTATAGATCCTAGAGAGCATAATGTTCTAACAATTCAGACTAATGTGCCTTGCTTCTTTTGTGGCACGCATTTTATCATTTACAGTTTTTAATGCTTTTTCTAGGTTGTAGATCAAATCATCTATTGATCAAACTGATCCTCACCTCTACTATAACTATAAAGTATACGTAATATACTACTCTTACACTATATAACAATCTTTGAAGTATGATGGGTCAACAAAACATTGGACCATAACCATAACCAAGTGTTTGTTATTGTAACCATCAAGTAGTTATCTCAGCCCAAACCTAACCAAACCTTAACCACAGTGTTGTCACATTATAAAATTGATTTATTTTTCAATATGTTAAATTAACTCATATAATGCTTTTCAACCTTACCGGTTCCCAAATTGCTTTTGCAGACTGGTCTCATTCACCCATTCACATACCAATGGCGATGGAGTTGCCATGCAAGGTGCTGGCCTCCATCAGGAGCAACTTAGGTTCAGTGTCTTGACCAAGGACACTTTCACATGTGGACAGGAGAAGCCGGGGAATCGAACCGCCAAATCACTGGGATTAATAGATGCCACATTTAAAAGTGATTTTGTAACGGTTTTTGGAAGGCACAGACAAATTATTTCCTCCAGACTGATTGTGGCGTCAGATCAGAAAACGCTTCTATGTGTCGTTACAGTGCGCATGAGAAATCAACTTCTTTGTTGTTTAATTTGGACTTGTTGCTTTGTAGTGAATAACAGCAGACAGAACAACATGTTGATTGTGATAGACGGGTTGGTGACCCTTAATCTACAATATTCCAAAATCAGATGTGAAGGTTTGGGATAAAGTTGTAAAACAAAACCATGGTTTTAGTGAGTACAGTATAATTCACAATCACAATAGGACCTAGCTAAAATCACGCTAAACTAGCCTGACAAAAAGGACATTTTTGTCAAGAGAGAAAGTCTACAACTGGAAACTGGCATGTAAATGAACACTGCATGCAGACTATCAACCTTTCTGTTTCTCTTTGTAATGGCAGCAGGGGGAAGGCCACTAGCTGAGCTCTGAGACAAATTCAAGTGATCAGGCTTGATCCTGCTTCCTGCTTTCTCTCCCAGCTCTGCGCTCCAGGTAAGTTTGCTGTCACAGTTACAAATGACACATGCAGTTCAAGTACGACAATCAGACCACACTCAGCAGGCTTCCTCCCTGCAAGATGCTGAGTATTTAAAAAGATTACAAAGCAAAGAGGGAGGGACAGAAAAAAAAGTTACTTTTGCTTCCATGCTGCATAAAGATTAAATTTTGAAATCTCTGTATTTTTACATTTGAGAAAATATTCCTCAATTAATGGGAAAAGCAATGTTTTTGAACAAGTTATGCATTTTGCGAGCTGGCTTAAACTGCTACCCTTTGAAAGTAGAAAGTAAAGATTTTCTGCCATCAATCATTTTGTAAAAGTAGGTGCCACTCTTTTTTCCCAAATGGTGCATGCCCCATTTTGGAAGAAACCTCTCTACATTCTGTTACTCTGAGTGCTGCCTCAAACTGATGCTCCTATTCAGTAAAGTCTCTGCAATCTTTCTGCCTCTACCGGGCCTATCTGCCTGCACTCAGGTTTCAAACAGCCCCTTCCTCAGACAGATATCAGTGTAGCATGAAATAGAGCCACCAAGGGGGGATCGCCTTTGCCCAAAATGCTTTCACGACGCTTGGATGCGACAGTGACTCGTTCATCTGTATTTCATTCCTGTTCCTGTGTGGTTGGGGAAGATACTGACGAGACCAGGGGTGTCATTCTGTCTGTCAGCCATGCATCAGGATCACGCTCTAACCCTAGTTATCTTCCAGACACTCCAGGTGAACAGGATACACATCCTTTTAGTGTTTTTTCCCCCCTTATATATTTTTTTTTTCATGACATGAAATGTGATAAGTCTCAAGATGCTCTGGAATGGAGTTTCCCAAAGAGGATTTAAAAAGCACAGTAGCCCAGAAAGAACAGGTTATGAACTGTCATTCACTGTAATGTAAAAGACTCATAAGCACTGTCCCCTGGAAAGGAGACAGGGGGTCGACAGCCCAGCAGTTCAAAGCTGACAGTCCTTATCAGCCCACGATCCAGACAGCTCACAGTTAAAAAGATTTTACTCTGACAAGATGGAACTAATTAAGAAAGAAAAGATCTAATTAATGATGACTGTTAGCAGTTGGAACAAGAAAAGGAATATCCAGACATGTCTAACCTTTATCAGTATAGTAAGGTTTATTTCAGGATTCCTACTGCTCACTTCCATAAACTGGCCCACAGGTTCAAACCAGTGGCTCTGTCCCAAGCCCACTTTATTGATCTTACAGCTACCTCTGATGACAACATGCCTGAACACTATCAAAGATGGGATTCCCTTTATTTATCTAATCTGATTCTGAAATCACTATACCAGTATTTTGGCTTATTTCAGCTCCTTAAACTGTACATTTTCACCCATTTGCAGTCCCCTTCAGCTCTACAGGCCCTTTAGAGTCTTTCAGCTCATTGCTTTGGGTGTTTCTTTCTGCAAACACTGGCATGGTCCTTTAATTCAAACAGTATGCAGGGAATTGGGTGAAAAGATAAAGAAATCTAAATTAACTGAGAAAACAGTAAGAAAAATCTGGCAATTTATGGAGGAGAAACGACACAACAAAACTCTTAACACCAGGCGCGAGCCAGACACACACACACAAAGACTAGGAAACGGCAAACTGCAGAGCAAATAATGTGAGCAATAACAAAGACGCCATTAAAGCAATTAAAATGTGACAAAAAACATATGACAGCAGCAATAGAAAAGTTAATGTATTTGTTTTGCAGAGAATCAAGTGCACATGCTCCTCTTCAGATTGTGGTCAAATGTACTCTTAGAGTGAAAGAGAATGCGTTGGCTTCCTAGAAAAGGCACAGGGACCTTGGAAAGAACATAATGCAGGTTGTGATGCTTAAGTATGACCAGAGATCCTTATCACTTTGACTTCTTCTGCATTACCTCAGAATTAATTATTTTGTGACACTCTCTTTGCCATTTTCTGTCTCAATAGAAGAAAAACAGCTTCAGGCTATTAGGTAGACATAAGACCTTATCTAGAGAGTGGAGACAGAAATATTATGAGGCTCCTTCTTTCTGTGTAATACTCAATTCTCTTTCTCTCCCTCTTTACCTTTCTTACTCACTGATATTGACACTCATATTGACTTTTGGCTCTTTCTCTGACAAGTTTCCAGTGACCAGATCAGCAACCCTCGGGTGTTAAAGCCTACATCCTGCTTGTCAGGTGTGACTGAAAGACACAAGCAACAACCTGACTTGTTAAATCCAGAAATCCCCCGCAGGCTGCATGCCATGGCTGGAAGAGCGAAAAGGATATCAGGAGGATCTGCAGTTTCACAACAGGGTGGTAAATGCTTGCTGGTTGCTGGCTACAAGAAAGGTCCAACTGTACTCAAGTAAATATTATCCTCCAGAACCTCACAAATGATCTCCATATTCAAAGCTAATACATATGTACCACAAGTTAGCTAGCTATTAAGATATTAAGGTTCACAGAGGGGTTTGTTTGTCGCAGTGTTTGCTTCTTTGACAGGCTCTCAAGCCCAGCCCCTGGTGGTTGCCATCCGAATGCATCTCCACAACTTCACATCGATTCAGAAATCAAAACAGCAGCAAAGATGTTTGCAATGGGGTAAACCAAAACGGAACTTTTAAAACCCGCTTTACTTGTGACTTCATTACAGAACTCCTGAAAACTTTTTCTCTGTTGGCTCTGAAAGACCAGGGTTGTTTTTCTGTGTCCCAACACTGTGGCACAGAGTTAAATGTGTAGTGTAGAGGCAGGCAATTACTGATATCACTATTTAAAAACAAAAAGTGGTATTGATTGCTTATGTTGCCTAAGCATCTGATCATTTCAGTCAGGATGAACGTGTCATGTGATCACAAGATTCTGTGGGCATTGAAAACAAGTGGAGTCACGTAGATCTTTGTTAGATAATGCTTTAAATATAAGTTAAAGACTTGAGCATGAGAGTTCATCTCATTTCAAAAGCTCCACTTACTAGCATTATCAGAGCTTTCAACCACTTTTCACTGTCTATATCAGAGCTGATCAGAACTAAATTGAACAGAATGTTGTTTATTCCTGTTGATTCACTGCCTCTCATCTGTATCTCATCTCCACTTGGCTTGTTGCTTGTTTTCATTGAACGGAGGAAATTAGAGAATGGGTCATGTACTAAAATGGATGAAGTAATATTTCAAGGCAACCTTAAATCGCACCACCGATTCAAATGTGATATAAAGAAACAACTTTGAACAAAAGAATCACCAGCTCTGGCAGTTTTAAGTAGCGGAGTGAGAAATGACTGCATAAAAGGGACAGGCAGATGGCCGACTAAATTCACTGCAGAAAACAGATTTGCCAGGTGACCTTTCTGTAACCCTTCGACACATTTCTCCCTCTCTGCTGACTCTTTCGTCAGTTTCTTCCATTCAGGCAGAGGAGACAGCGAGCACTATTTACTCAGACCTGCACTACTGATTCTCTGAGCTCAGCTACTGTGTTCATGTGGGATGCAGCTGTAAAGGTCATTTCTAGAAGTTCAACATTAGTGATCGGAATTTCAAGTTAACCGTGTTGCCCACATTTTTGTGGTGCTGCACTCCACAGGGAATACAGAGGACTTTATCAGGTGAGCCGGCGGTCACAGTGTCAGTCACAGTCTCTGGAATAAAAAAGGATACAGAATCTAATGGTGCAAGTTACTGGTCGTCCTCGTTTTCAGTGTCATTCACATTAAGTGCCTTCCATTGTCATAGGCCTCACATTAATCATGTTATATTTCTCTGGGTATTCGTGTGTGTGAGTGTCGGTGTGCCCCTGCTAAACCCATGAGAAAGAGTTTCATCAGCTCAATTTAAAACTAATCTCGTCAGCCCCATCAGACTGTGAGTGTATGGCAAAAGAGCCAGCCCATAAGAGCGTGACTCACCATCTGTAGTGCATTTTTACCTTTGTTTTGGAGTACAGCTCATTATATCTCTTTGGGAAATTTCCAAAGCCAAACAAATCAAAGTCGCTGGGTGTAAAAAAAGCAAGAAAAAAAAAAGAAGACAAGGAAGTGGGTTTGGTTTCCCCGAGGGGACAGCTTTGTTGTGTGGAAATAAATCCTACTCCTGATTAGATAAGCTCTGCATGAGGTTCAGGCGACGTGATGCCAAGGACTTAAAGTGTTTTCGAGTGGGGCATTATAATTGATATGAACATTTTTATTTATTCTATTTAAATGCTGTATGGAATTGTCATCCAGGGCTCTTTATGTGTGGAATGTTTAATACCTGCAGCGCCTACCTTGAATTTATAACAAAGGACTGCGTCACGTCTAGTCTGTATATAGGGGAAATAATAACACAAATGATTGACTACCACAGTAATAATCCTTCCTAGCATTAAAGATTTTTTAGTAAAACTTTGTGTTTTGGCATCTGGCCTGTGTGTGCAAAACACAAGAAGATTCCTTTGAAACTGGAACAAGAAACAGTTTTACTAACCACTACTTGTAAAACCCTACTCTGTCCTGTGGCTTATTTCATCTATTCAAGACCTACATCAACATACCGTACTATAAGACACAACTCTAATATTTAATCTACCTTGCTGGACCTTTGTTTGCAAATTTTAGGAACATTTTTGAAATTACAAAACGACTTTAAATTGTGTAAAGTTGTCATTTGGACCAACCCTGCAGCAGGAGTGCAGCAACAAAGCGGCTGCATGTTAGATATGTCTGATAGCTGTGTGTGTTGCTTGCTCTTGTTTTGTATAGGAGAAGGAAAGCAGGCAGTGGATCTTTTTCTGCATCTATCTTCTGTGCTCCCTCTTTTTGTAGAGTTTTACATCTGTGAGCAGCAGGGAAGTCAAGTGGGAAGAGCGACTGTGCTTTTACCAAGACGACCTGTTTTCAGACTCATGTCAGCAAGCAATCACTCTGCTGAAGTGTCCTGGAGCAAGACACTGAACTCTAACCTGCTGTTCTGTCATTGAGTCTGACCTTTGACCATACAGAAGCTAGGTAAAGATTATTAAATTGATTTCAAACCACGGTACGGTCACTTTGGATGTTTTGTACCTTTTGTACCTTTTGTACCTTTTGTACCTTTTGTTTGCATACTGTATCTGTCAGTGATCAAGCATCAACACTCTAACAAAAACTACTAGAAACACAAAATCCAATCATCTCTTGTGAACTTAACTACAAAACAACAGTAATAGTGACACTTAAACTGTTTATTGCAGAGGGAACACTGACTACAGCATATATTTTTCCAGAGGCACATAAAAAAATCAATAACATGCGTATGTTGAAATATTTTAATCTAGTCTGGAGACATGGTTAGATAGACAGCTACATTAAGAATATCATGCAAGACCTATGGAAGCATCTGAAAAATGCTAAGCCTGGTTACACAACAGGAGATTAGACTTTTATTTCCATCCTTGAAATTTCTGCTTTTTCCAACTAACATGCATGACATACTGCACACATGCACTGATGCACATATGCTGCTTCAAGCTGGTTCTGGCTTTTGCAGGGTTTAAGTGCTTAGCGGGTAGAGCACACTCCAGAAGCCTCTAATGACTGGAATGTAACAGTGAAGATTTTTTATGTGTGCGTGTGTGTGTGTGTGTGTGTGTGTGTGTGTGTGTACACCAATGTGGCTTTATGCTAGTGTGTCTTCAGCGTCAATCTGTAAGTGTGTGAGTCATCCCACTATTAGGCTGTCTCTGAAGCACAACAAGCAGCAATAATCTGCTGGACATCGCGCTGTAATGGCTGTGAGACAGCTAATAAGTTACACATCACATTGCAAAGTGCAATAAGCCCGACTGAGACACTATTCTGGGCTACATCATTATTTCTCACCCCATTGACTGTGACGGTGGGCTGCAGAACTGCTCAGGGTTTAGAAAAGCCTGAAAACTGACTTTATATGTAATTTCAGAGCCACCACGGTCCTTTGTCTGTATGTATTTTGGCATTGTGCTAATGTAATGATCCTAACTTTTGTTTAACCATATTTAAATTATAGTCAAGTAAACTTAGAAGTGACTTTACCCCTGTTCTATCACCTTTTTAAAGGGTATTATATTTTTTCACAGCTTTACTGAGTCAGTTATAAAAAACGCAATAATTCCAACTGTTGAATCCACTGCGAATGAATCCTTGAACACAGCACCACACTACTGTTGGTGTCTACACACTTGCTTGTTTGCTTGTTTATTTTCTCCTGCATAGAACGACTACGCTAATATCTAAAGGTTGTATGTTACTGTAATTTACCCCCCAGTGCACACAGATCGAGCTGAGAACTGCTGCCATTAATATTCTCATTCAGGAGTAGGGTAAGATATTGATCCAAGTCCCTGCATGCGCTTGCATGTGCGCCTGCTGTATGTATGTGTGTGTGAGACTACGTGCCCGAGTTGAGAGTTGGAGGAGCTGCTGGCCCGCATAAAGCTGAAGGGCCCAGATAGCACAGTGATGGATGGCCATAATTCTGCTGTTGGATGTTACCGCCATATCTGGTTCCAGGTAGAGAGGAAATCCAACAAACGCAGAAAGAGGCTGAGAGCTGAGAGGGGAGAAAGCAAGAAGTGGAGTAGGGGAGCGAGAGGCTGGAGCGTTTTCAGCACCATGGAGAGCTCAGGCGCAATGTACGCTGTATCACGGCAGCCTGCGCGCCGACCAATCCTCATTTCCCACTCCGCTGGCCGTCACGGAGGCTTTGCTGCCGCTGTGCCAGCTCTCTGGTGACACTGATAGAATTTTCCCATGAGAGAGCGCCGAAGCAGCTCATTTAACACAATCAGACAAGAAAATCTCGTCTTGTTTGGGAATCCTCCACCCCCTCCCTCCTTCCCCTTCCCCATTATTGAGAGTTTTTGCATGCTGGCGAGTAGACGAGGGGTGTGTGTGTGTGTGTGTGTGTGTGTGTGTGAGAGAGAGGGAGCTTTTTAAGACACTGATCGTTAAAAGATGAAGTCTTCCCAGCGTCCTGCCAAAGAAATTGGCCGACTGCGTGAGGACCGCGGGCGAGGAGGGGCGGGAGGCGCGGGGTGTTCGGGACAGGGAATCCGTGCCGGAGAGCCCAGCGAGGGGTGTGCGTGTCTCACTATGTTATCATTTCAGTCCCTCTGCTGCTTGAGCGAAGCTGGCGCATCCGGGCACGAGGAGTCCTACCGAAGCCATTTATCAAAACACTGCCCTGTTGTTTCCGAGCAGGTAGAGCCTCTGCGCGGTTATATGAGGTTACCAAAGCTGGCATCTGGTCATATTGAATGATTAATCGCACCCCGTGTTGCGCCAGACAATAGGCATATACCAGGCGGTGTAGTTAAACACTGTCACACAGTCATTGATGTCGCCCTGCGCTATAAGGCGACACCTCACGCATATCTTTCTGGCTGTAAATTCCGGAGTTCTCTGTTATCGAAGGCTATTTCTCCTCAGCTACTCACAAACTAGTCCAAAATGAAAGCACGCCACTGCCGTCCCCTTCACAGTTCCCCTTCACTTGCACTCCTGGTGCAAATAGTGACGGATAAAGCAGCGTCACGCACCCAAAACAACCAAACTTGTAAAATAGAATAAAAACAAGGAAAAATAAAATACGGCATTAAGCAACATCGGAGCCCTTATCCCGCATTAGTAAAGGCAGCTTCCGCCTTACCTGTGGTATTCCGAGGCAAGAAAGAAAGGAGATTCGCGCAAATATGCCACAGATTTCCTCGCAGCGACGCGTCCAAACTGCGCTCTTTTAGTTCCACTCCTCTCCTCCCCGCTTGGGCAGGGTTTAAAAGGTTCAGATGAATTGCGGGGCCGGTGCGTTAGTAGCGAAGGGTTAGCGCGTCCCAACTCTCAGCGGCGACTTGCCATCCTTCGGCTCCTCCGGCTGGTTTCCTGTCAGCGCTGCGCTCCTGCTCTGCCCTATTTCAACTCCTCTCGCTCGGCTCTCTTCCTGACGTCAGCCGCTGCACGCCGAATGCGGTGAGGCTGCATCTGCAGATTCATCGCACTGGAAAGCGACACCTGTGTGTGTGTGTGTGTTTGTGTGTGTGTGTGCGTGCGTGCGTGCTGGTGTTTGTGTGTGTGTGTTTAGATATTAGTGGAGATGTTTTACTTTATTTGTTTCTTATTTCTTATTTGAATTTAGGTTTAGTCGGACATTATTTTGGATTAGGGAGACATTTAGCTCTGGGTTAAAGTAACGCACGAAGTTTAGGGAACATGAGTGGGAACATGAGTGTTTAGGGAACATGAGTGTTGTCTGTGTATGCACAGACCGGTGTAATAAAACCAAAAATACAAAAATAAAGCCAAACAATCCTATCTTTATCTTAATTGTATCTTATTTGAAATGAAACCAGTTTTGTCAGTCACGGTGCAGTGATTTACCGAATAAGACGCCGTTAGATACTGACACTGAGAACATGGCGACACATTATATGGAAGTTGATGTCGTCTGGGTTCATCCAGCGAGCACGTCACACAGTCAAATGTTGTGAAAAGTATCACGTGCATATTTTATTTTGTGTTCCACTCAGACCCCGTCGGTCTGCCATGTGCGCTGACTGTCGGCTACATGACACTGGTGAGCACCAACCAACAGGGCAGTGATGCTGCTCGCAGAGTCGTTGGGCAGGTTAGATCCGCGACACTTTCACAGAGGGACACGTTTACAGCGAATTGCCTGGTGCTTGTGTTCAAACACTCAGACACGTGCAGAAAACTTGCAGGACAACACTACGGTACAGTAATGCACAGTTCTGTTGCAGTGATGGAAGTATACACATAGGCCTTTCTAAGAGACCCCAGAGTCTAACACATACTCTCTCTCTCGCTTTCTCTCTACCCCTTTGTATTAAACTGGGAAGAGGGATAACTGCGCATGACGTAATTAGGCCTACATACTGTATTCTAAAAAGACACGAGAATGGTGGCGTCCCCATCAAAATTGCATGTGGCACTAAAACATTTATGCTCACTGTAACATTTATCAAGAAAATGGAGAAGAAGAAAAACAATAGGCATAGAAAAAGAAACGACAAGGCAGGGGGGATGAAGAGGAAGAAGAGGAGAGTAAAGAAAGGAACTTTGGTCATGAAGTTGCAATACTTGATTCTTTACAATGCTGTAGGCTTCAAGATAAAGAAAGGAAGGAGAGAAAGAAAGAAGTGTGGGGTGCTTTTGCGATCTTTACAACGCAGAATCACACAAAATTTTGAAATGGAAGCTGAATAATGATATTAACTATGCAAGAAACCTGACCTGGGTTGCCAAGCAAGAACTCCAACAAAGCTGGCCACTTTTGCAAAATAAGACTCACAACTTCACATCAACAGGCTGTAGCTGTTAAAAGGATGTGAGAAATCTAAAACATTACAATGTATTCTGATGATATTTTGAGTCTACCTTACTCTACCTTAAGCTTAATCAGAAATGGTATGTCAAATTATTTGATTAGGGTTAAGGTTTTTGATCATAGTTTAACCTGCTTGTCCACACACACACACAGACACCACAATTTCCAGAAATCTTTTTTTAGAACCCCCCCATATGGATGTCAGAGCAACCATCAATTTGGGTCTACCTGTTGGTGCACTCAGCCTTGTTTTGTGCGGCCTTCTCTGAATACTCACAACTCATCCTCACAACATTTCAGAGAGGTTTGCAACATCTGAAACAAAAAACAGACAGGAACAATACAAAACACAAACAAATGACCCTACTGTATAACATTTCATCAGTATAACTATTTTAAATTCCTGCAGTGGCATAATTCAGTGTTTTTTTCCCAAGATGCCATTGCACTAAAGCAGCAAAGCTCTAAACTAATCTCAATATTTTAAAAGAATGCTTTGTCCTTTATATATTGTCTCTGTGATGTTTAGTAGTTTATCCATCATGCAGTTGTTGATCTAATAAACTAATAAAAGTAAATGTGTTTTCTTCGCCATCTTGAAGGCTTGATTGCACTTATGTAACACACCTTATTGACACTTTCTTACATTTCCACAAGGACAACCTGGGAACATGCACAAACACACATTCCTAAACTTGTCTCTCTGCCATTGCAGTGGAAATGTTCAGATCCACGTTATTGACAAATGCATATCAGATCTATTCATAAAACCAACAGCTCTCTGGGAAATGCGGAGACGATCCCAGACTGCTGTTGGCGTACCCTGAGTGGCAAATCAATCACACCTTAATGGAGCAAATACGACTCGACCCTTGGGGAGCCCATATAGACGGCCGCCCGTGCGTGGCATTGCAAGAGGAACATCATGTGCATTTTACCCACAGCTACACCCATGGCAGGTCAAACTGAGGTTCACACTAGCACGAGTGGGATTTAGCAGTTCCAGCAGTCATCATTATCTCTGCTATCATTTGCTCCGGAGTGTTTGTACTAGCAGTCATATGTCAGAAACATAACATCTTCTCCCCTCAACCTTAAAGGCAGTAAGGCATGTGTCAGCACTAAAAGGTCTCTCTTACGTAGCTGCTCCCTCAGAGACAGAAACACCAGGCGACAGAGCCATAACTCTTCTTTATGTCCTCTTCCTCCAGCTCACCACTGCAAATATTGATGTGATTCACACACATACACGTCTACATCACTTACACTAGAGGGGACTCTCGTGCTACACCTATTCTGAACTGAAATACAAACATTTTGTTTCATTTGATTGTTTATAAAAGCTATGCAGATATACTTTAAAATGTTAAAAATGTCCAAGATGCCACAGCCATTACTTTTATGGATTATGCAACACTATTCTCAGACAAAAACGTTGATATTTGACGATTGAGCAAAACCTCGAATTACGTTCAATTAGGTTTTCAAAATTCTTGTTTTCTACAATATCTGGCATAGAAAGTATGTTACAGTGGCATAGAAAATAACCTATTATTAAGATATGGTTCGAGTTAGCTAAATCTGTGCCTTGAACCCGGGCACATGTGGCTGCCAGACAGAGGCTCGCAGCTGCAGTATGAGCACACAGGCTCAGTGCTTGATCATTCCTCGGATTCTCTGATATTTTCTGCCATGCTTAAGATTTTTTACTCAAGTGCTGGTAGGATATGGACTGGGAAAATAGTGTATACACATAGTGTATGCTGCCACCAGTGACACAAATGGAGAGGGAGAGAGGGAGAGATGTTTTGATTTGTTATGCAGCCTCTCTCTCTCTCTCTCAATGCACACAGACACACAGACACACACACACCTTGTATAATGGTCTTTGTTTCCTCCTCCTGCCCAGCTCCAATTTGATGGCAGCGCGGGCGCCAGGTTCCCCAGATGACCATTGAGATAGAGCTAACAGATGAAAGCAACAGTAAGACGCTGGCGGTAATGGTGCTACAGCTCCGGCTTACAGCCCATATTTCTCCCTGATGGCTCTGCTTCTCTGCCTCCCTTTGACACCTGCAGGAGTGAGCTGCTAGGAGGAGTTGTTAGTATTAGAGAGGCAGGGACACATATAGAGAATGCACACACACATGCTTACAAAGACATAAATACGTTTATTAAGTTGATGCACTTTCACAGTTCACGCAGTTTTACATTTTCATTATCCATGGGAAGCAGGCAAGCAGCTGTGCATGTACTTTAGGATATGGTGGGATGCATTTACAAAACTTGAAAAAAATAATTATGATAATGTCAGATTGTATGCATATGACAGATCAGAACCAATTACAGTAGAGTGAGATTGCTGGTCTTTCTGGTAATGTTCCAAGTAGTTATTTTAACCCAAACCACAACCTCTCCCCAACCCTAACCAAGCTATTATTGTGCCTATACCAAAGCAAACCTTAACCATAGCAGTGTCAGATCAGAAAACGGTTTTATTTTTGCAATCGTGATATGCAATGATTCTGAAAGGCACTGACAAATGATGGCGTCCTGCCGATAAGGTTGACATATCAGACAACCCCCGTATGTGTGTGTTACTTGGGAGTGCAATTCCAAACAGTGTATTTAGTCATTTAATTTGGAGGACTTGCTGCTTGTGCACATTGGTGAGCAGTTTTGATTTTAATGATACGGTGCTTGACACGGCTGCCAAGAAGAAACTGTGAGAGTTTAGTAGCTCTTGGTTCAAGAATAGAAAGTGCCTTAAATGTTCAGTTAATGGGAAGCACAGTTTTGTTATGTAGGCCATATATCAGACATCACTAATTCCACTACTAAAGTGTGATTTGATGATGTTGTTCCATTATTAAGGCTTAAATAGGTACCATATTAAACTCTTTATACACTTTTAGTTTTTAATGGCACAATGATTTGTACCAAGTCAATAATGTGTCATTATTATTTAGTATTAGTTTGATTCTACCTCTTAGTTAAGTCTTAGTAAGGCTTTTGCTTTTTTAAAAAGTGAAAAATAAGGTTCAGCCTTCTTATCCACCCCAGGAACATAAAGCAGCCTCAGATATTTCAGCTGCTGACACTGACTGGCTCTCAGAGTAATGTGAGCTTGCAATATAAAGCCTGAACATGCACATTTAAGGATCACCTACACAGCATTGCAGTTACAAATCTCAAACGTTGTCCTCATCTGAGGTGAGTTATGAGCTCTCTGTCTCTCCCTGTCACTACGCATCATCAGGTGTCACTTTTGTTTGCAAGCATTTCTTTCTCTTACCAACTAGTTCTGTGTATTTCTTTCAGTTTGCAAATGGCCACCTCAGCCTTCTTTCTGTGTGGTATGACAGAGCATAAATTAGTCTATTAAGTCACACATTCCCATAGATAAAATGTACACCAAAAACTCTATAATATATATCTAGAGCTCAGAATTCACATCTGTTTGGTAGTGAGAACGAGCACGATGTGTGTGAATTATTTTATTTTTGTACTTAACACTTTTCTCCACAGGTCCATGAGGTTAAATTCCTCTTCTTCCATGCCCTCTGTGATTGTGTGTGTTTGTGCCCATATACAACAGCATTAATGCTATAGTAGCTAGCATCAGGAGTGCAGTCCATCTCTCCTTTCATCACACAGCTCACACACTTATACCGTCACATTCCACACACATTATCCTGTTTGGGCATTTTTGTGTGAGCAGCCCCCATTAACCCTGAAAGGCTGTAAATCATCATTTATAATCATTCTCTCTTTTTCTTGTTTTTTTGTTGGTTGCTTTCTCTAAAGCCAGAAAACACAAATCACCTCCAGTAGTTGTCAGTGTGTGAAAAGGTGTTACTTTCTTCCATCCAGTTCATACAATTTATTCTTTAATATTTCAAATATGGTGCAGATTTACAACCCTTACTTTATTTTACCCATTGCTTGCCACCAATATATAGAAGGGCTCATCACAGGTCCTATTTGCATACCCTGTAACAGAAATGAATTGCGCTGTACTTTGCTTCTTCATTTGCCCTTTGTCTATTTTTTTTTGCTAGAACTAGAATAGAATAGTCAGTTTCACAGCTTTTATGCTTCATCATCATCACAAGAATCAAACAGAACTCACAATTCATTCTTTTTTCACTTTGTTCATTGCTATTTTTGGATTGGTTTCTGGAATCTGATTACACCAAACAGAAGGGGCGACTCACTGCACCATTAGTTAGCGGGAAAAGCAATGACATCGCTGTAAGACATCACCAGCCAACAATAACTAATAAAATGGATTTCCCAGTGAAATACATTTCCAAAAAAGTGCCACGGTTCTCGTGGGACAGCTGCAATAACAGGGTCACTGTTAAGATTATGAGTCCCAATGGCATCTGACTGCGTTCCCGTCATTTAGCAGTGTAATTCCCAGATCGGACGATCTGCCTGAGGGGATTTGGCACATGAATAAAAGTTAGATCATAATCCTAGACAGTGAGGGCAGACCATGGCGGATGAAAACACAAATAATAGACATAAGGGGTAGAGGGTGATGGTGAGGAAGTACATATCAATGTGCAGTGTCAGTGTCAGAGTGTGGACAAATACGTGTGTTTTTTTAAATACAGCTAAAAATAAAACATAAACGTTGTAAAGGTATATCAAAAACTATAAATTCCAGATTGTCCCAAACTATCTGTGAGCCTGAACATACTGTATGTATACACTTGCCTGCACACTTTAATATAAAAAAAAGCTGAATAACCGTAAAATGGAGCACAAGTGAATTTCTCGCATATTAAACATTATTTAATGTCATATTCAAATATCATATATCCATGTTATGTACATGTAACTGCAGGTGCAAGTATTTTGCAGATATTCCACATGAAATATAAGAGATCACGTGAAAAACGTCAATTTAGCATGTTTTTTCATTAAAGGCACAAAAACATGTGAAACTGAATCTCAGAGCAGAGCAGGAAGTCAGGTGAAGTTATTATAGAGCACAAAAGTCCACATATCAAGGAGGTCAGGGTGATTAAGGTCACCAAAACATCAACGCTGTGATTTATAAAGCATGCCAAGGATTGTTCCCTAACCTCAAACAAGTGTTTTTTATTGTAACCATGACAACGAGGCTCACCTAAGCTAAGGTCACTTTTAAATCATACATATATTGGGGTCCCATTTGTTAATATGTACCAAAAGTTTTGGAATTGGTCCTGTCGATCACCCTAGCCAGCAGCCGTGAAGCAGGCTTAATACATAAAACTTGTGGGCAACTATGCCTGTCAAAGTATGTCCACTAAAAGTGCTTGTTTTTGCCACTGATAGGCTCAGATCGTTATTCAAAGTGTCCGACAACATTATGTAAAATGATCCCTACAGAGATACACCTTAGACTTAAAGAGTAAAATCCTTTACTTTTAACCAGAAACACCGTCGTCTTCCTGCAACAACTCAACTCTCACGAGATTTTAGAGTAAGACTTCTCCTTTGGGTTTGTCTCAGATCAAGATCAGTCCTAATATGATCAGACCAGAACGCACAGCACACTGCTGACTAGTTCAAATAAACAAAATACTCACAACGTCTAATTTTTCCATGTAACCAACTGTGAGCTATGATCTCTTAATTATTTCATTTATCAAATCTGCTTTATTCATAATGGCAGCATGTAATGAAGGGGAAGAGAGGCACCATGAGAGATTTTAAGCCTTAAGATCTTAAGAACTAATATGTTGTGCCTTTCAAAATTAAAGAGTTGGTAATCAATGCAGTAAAAGTATTATGAAGGAGTAAATGAATAATAAACAAAGAGAATAAAGGGCAGGCAGTACAACAAGGATTAAAATTAAGAAAGGCCAAAAGTCAACAGGGTCCAGAGGGCTCATAAGGGATCAAAAGTTTAGACAGATAACTAGAGCGCCGGCTCATGCAAAGCCTTGAACAAAATAAAAAAAAATGCTAAATTCAAATCTCAAACTGACAGGCAACCAGGTTTGTGTTCTTTGGATTTGTTCTGTAGCCTCGTTTTGTCTAAATTCCAATTTTTTGGGAGCTTATATCAATGATGATGAATGATTCCAAAAGCTGATGCTTTGTTGCTAAAATAATAAAGTTGATATAATGTTAATATAATAGCGTATTCACTGTTGCAGAAACTGCCAGAGAGCAGGGTCAGCTCAAAGCCAGAACATTCTTGCCAACCTCAGGCTGAAAGCCAGGTGCTCCAGCTGCAGCATATACAGGCTTCAACATTGGCAATAAAGCTTTTGAGAACTGAAACGAAACCCAGTTCATGATATATCCCTTAGATGTTGCAAGTATTAACACATTAAAGACCCTTCACTTTCCCTTTAAAGGCTGCATAAAAAATAAATAAAGACTGGACTGCTAATTACAATCTACAGTAGCAGATTGCAGCAACAGCTGTGATGTAATACTAATGTTAAATATTTTCTTTAAAAGATTTTGCTTTTGGAAGAACTCAGCAAGAAGAAATATAAAGTTGTATTCGAGATGAATGAACCTCAATATCTATCACTAGCTGTCTTTCATGCACACAAAGACGGTGAATAATTCCATAAATCCTCTGTGAAATATCAACAAACAGCCAAATCCCTGACCAAAGCAGGCCAAAAATCTTATTTTTTTATCACTGCTAGTTTTTGCTCACTGTTACTGAGCTTTTACCCCATTACTTTAAGATAGCAGATACTCTAGCTGATTGTCTTATACAGTATATAATAGATCAATCTATGAGGATCTAAGTCTGGTGGTAATTAAGGACACAATTATGATACAACAAAGATGGGTTGGTGTTAGGAACAGTGTGATTTGTGTAAAGTGTGAATTATATTGGCCGGTGTTGTTACAAATAGGCAGACAAGACCCTGGTGATCAATTTGCATTACAATCTAATTCTGAGAGTAATAGTTTTTGTCCTGTAGTCCTGTATTTTTCCAAATTGAAATTATTGCTCTCATTTGCACATCAAACTACAGATTAAGAAAACAATACAGTGTTTTGTTTTCACTACACACACTGGGACTACTTTTTTACTCTTTTATATTCCCATGATCCTATGTAGAACAAAGGAGTTCTACTATTTTATGTTTTCTTTGTAATACATATGCACATTTAAGAACCTTTTAATTGCACTAATAACAGTATACTAATTGTAATATGAGTATACAATCATGCCCCCCCCCAGACTGTGGAGAGACCGAAGCGATTAAACCGAGAGGAGCGAGAGATCGGGAGCAGCGACAGGGAGGGATTATAAATGACTAGTGGCCCTGCCAAAGCCGGAGAAAGATCAATACTATAGATGTGAATCTCAGTCATTATAGTTGACGGAGAGCCAGCTTGGCACAGAGGGATTGGGGTTCAGTCACTCCCACAGTGTAATTAATATGCTGAAATAAAAAAGCAACTGTTCCGCTTTCACTTGTCATTTTAATATAATCCGTCTTGCAGTTCAGTTTCACGCTCTGATGCTGCCCAAACAATTCTCACACCAAAACACTGCGACTGCAACAGAGATGAACAGGTGAGTGTATCTACCGTTGGTTACATACCCCCATTCTGTGAGTATAGGCTCTTAAATGCCTTATGACTGGACAGCTGTTCTGGCAGAAAAGGAGCGTATAAGGCCTTCAAGCAAGACAGTGAGTGAGTGAGTGAGTGAGTGAGTGTGATCATGTGTACATTTGTGGTGTATGTGTGTGTTCATGTATTCGCTATGTGTATGGAGTAGGAGAGACTCTTTTCATTTATTTCTGGTTCTTACTACTTGCTGAATTGAATACAACTTTGTAGTTTTGACAGTGGAAACAACACGTCTTTGACTTTCATGAGTGAATGAACCTGTGTGTCCTTTTTAGGGTTAGTGTATGTTTAATATTGTGAGTATTTCCCAGGGTATATCTTTAAATCTTACAATATAAGGTCCCACTCTCGCCACATGTCCACAGATCCAATCAAAAGGGCCAAATTACATTAGATTTCTTTGGTGTGGTGCCACACTCAGGCACCTCCGTTATTCATCAGTGGTATGTTTTACGTTAGTAAAATCTTGTCATTCATGAAACAGGATTTATAACTCTCTTAAGGACTTGGGTATTGGAGGTTAAATGAAAGTTGAAAAGTGTAAAGTGGACACAATAACATAAGCATTAAAAACAGTTTGTGTAACTGCGTTTCTTGACAACGCAAATCCAAATACACAGGGCTAATGGGTACTCGCAAGCTAACAGCTGGCAGTTTTAAAGAGGCTGCTGCTTTGTAAAGCCCATAATGATAAACAAATTGAAGCTTCTAAAGGTATCTTAAGGTGAATTCTAATTAGCCAGTGAACTAACTAGTTAGGGATTGAGTTAATGAGCTAAATAGCTAGCAAACAGACTTTCAAGCTAGGAAGCTAGTTTTTAAGCTGCTCAAAGTGAGTGTTTTATTTTTTACAGGCTACAGAACTGCTGATAAAGTGCAGGTCACACTTTATTCACAGTCAGGTCAAAGGCTACAAGTGTCTTTCCATGATTGGAAGCTGTGCCTTTGGTGCCGGAAAGGCCTTTTACTTTGAAATCCACCCAACTTCAACCTAGATTGCAGGTCTAAGTTTAGAATTGCAAATTTAAGTTGGTAAATGGTTGGTTACTTGCCAAAATTAAGAATTAAAGCTATCAAAAGCTATAAACAGCTGACAGTTTATCATTCAGTCTCTTTCAACACATATTTTTCTTTGCAGACATCTTGACATAGTAGTTAAAGTGTGATACTAATAACAATGACTCCTTTGTATTCAAGCGTCCCGGTAAGCCATTACAGTATGACTGTGAGTCAGCGTGCACAGTGCCAGGACCCTGAAGCTGAAGCAGGCAAAATAATTATCAGCCATCATTCATTTTATTATTTCAACCTATTATTATTTTACTGTGACTATGTCAAGATGTCTGCAAAGAAAAATATGTGTTGAAAGAGACTGAATGATAAACTGTCAGCTGTTTACAGCTTTTGATAGCTTTAATTCTTAATTTTGGCAAGTAACCAACCATTTACCAACTTAAATTTGCAATTCTAAACTTAGACCTGCAATCTAGGTTGAAGTTGGGTGGATTTCAAAGTAGAGTTAAATCTCTATGTGCTAATAAGGATGATAACAGGGCAAGTTGTCCTGTGCTAACTGGTGCAAAATAAAACAACTAACAGGAGAGTGAGGCAGATGTCAATCAAGCTCGAGGAGAGTCCTGAGGAGAGGTCTAAGACTATGGACTATGGGTGTGTGTTTTAAAATCCTTATTATGATATGAGCTGCACCAAAAAAATCTAAAGATTTTATTAAAAGTCTTCCTTTTTTTACATAAGTTTGTTGGTGGTCACCTTTTAAACTGCGGTCCATTCAGGGTTTCATATTGATTTCAGAGAGAGTTGTAACACACTCTTCTGAATAGAATTCATTAGTTTTTCTTGATGCTGTATAGGCAGACAGATTGTCATTAGTCTATCCACTGCTGAACAAATGCAAGCATTAACAGTTGCATGTAAATGCCATATTCCATCTAAATAACTCAGACAAATATCAAATATCATAGATGGAATATGCAAATTGAAGACAAGATACTGAGGCTTGACACACCTTGTGCTGCTTACAGTGATGTGTGTAAGTACTTTTTCCATTATAAGATTCTGAATAATGAATAATCTTGCTGTTTTTGATTAGGACAGGAAAGAAGCACATAAACAACTCATTTTGAATATCACCTTAACAGATATGTGCTTTTATCTGGAATAGTTTGTGCAGGTAAACAAGTCCGATGTCATCGTCTCTGTCAATTTCTCAGATTTTGGTTGCACCACGGTTGTTTGTTCTCTGTCGCTATTTCAGGAACAAAGACAGACCTCCATGAAAGAAGTAGAAGGGGGAGTGACATAGAAAGAGAAAACGAGGGAGACAGAGAGAGTATGCGCATATGTACATCACGCCCTTGTGTCTACGCTCACACATGTACTTGTTTGTGTGTCTCTTCTCGTCTTGAATTTTTGAACAAGGTTATTTTTTAGTCCCAGCTCTGCCATCCTTGAACGCACGAGCCTCGAAAAGGCCGTCAGCACTTTCACCCATCACATTTGGGTATAATGTCACAATGTCTGTCCCGTCTCATTTATCATGCTCGCTAGCTTGCCGTGATACTTTCTTACCCAAGCCATGCACCCAGAAACTGTTTATGATGATCATTTCATGCTGACTTCTGATAAGCAATAAGCTCAGGATCCGCTATATGTGCAACATTTTAGGAATCTTTCCCAGGGATTGATGAGCAGTTAAAGAGTCCCTCCCATTAACTTTATGTTGGCATGTTCAATCCCTGCAGCAATCAGTAAATCTAGCCTTACATATCCATCAGCAGCAGGCATCCTGTCAAAAATGTCCTTGAGCTTCGAAGCCTTGAACTAAATGTAAAAAGAAAACTGAAGAATTCCTGCAAATGTAAAAAGAAGAATAACACCCTCTTTTGAAAAATCCATTTCAGTCATCTCAGCCACAAAAATCCCTTCTTTAATCACTTTTCCCTCCACTTCATTTATATCCCTCCCTTCATTAATAAAGCTCATTTAATAGGTTAATTTAATAAAGGATCAGCACTTTCACTTATACTGAAATGGTCAGTCCATTACAAGAAAGGAGTAGGTGTGCAGTCAGTGTATTATCCACTGTGCTGTAAAATGAAGGATTTCATCAAATATTGGTCGTTCTCTGAAAATGACCCTTCCTCCCTCCATGGGTGGGCAGACGTCTGTCGATATGAACAGGCTGATGACGCCTTCCTTCCATACAGACATATGCATACAGACCCTATACAATGATACCAGCTGAATTGAATCGCTGATCGTGTGGATTATGTGTTCTGCCTTTGCTTCTAACAGGATTTTTGACACTTCATAGCTGCACAGATCTCTTGATCAAAGGACACATATTATAAAGGACACATATATATTATAAATGCACAACATAGCTTTTTTTCTTCCCCTTTTTTAGTAAAACTCTAATCACATTTTTTCTCTGTTTTTCTGTTCAATTTCTTTTACCAGAAGTATTGAGTATTTTGGAGGCGGGCGGGGCAGTGAGCCTTAAATCTATACAAGCATGCATGCAAATGCACACAGATCCCCCAGTGCCTACCCCCTCCTACACACACACACACACACACACACACACACACACACACACACACACACACACTACCATCCTTCCAAGCAGTAACAGACCACAGTGATTTCACAGTGGAGAGACAGATGAGAAGCCATCCATTGCGTCACATCTCCCTTCATCATTGAAAGTGTACAATCCCATCAAGAGTTTGGAGGGTGGGGGCTGTGGGGTTAGTGTGGCTGCAGCTTTATAACACACAGACCGTCAGCAGTGCCTGTATTTCAGCCACATGTCTCACTTCTTTCCTGTATCTGGGGAGTAAAGAGTAGCAGAGGGCAACAGAGGCACTGCAGCTCTTTAAATCTATCACAGGTTATTTGGGCTTTATTGGCGACTGGACAAAGGCCTGTGTGAGAGGTTTTTCCACCACCTGTCCTGCCCTCACAGCTCAGTGCTGTGTTATAGGTGTATAGCATGTGCTACAGAATGCTGTGCACTGGGTCATATAAAAAGGTACAGGCTTGAGAGTGGGACAAAATGCAGGAGCTGTGGAGGAAAATTATCTTTTGCAACTAGGACACAGGCAGTGGAGGCAGTGATAAAAGTATGTGTTATTAGATTCACATTGTCCTGAAAGAGACAGAGAAGGAAAATGTAAGGGAACATTTCTTTTAGAAAAAGAAGATGTGCACATGTAACCGTATTTCCAATGAACTACATTAAAATACGAGGAAAAGTGACTTTTCCGCAACATATCACCAAAATAAGAGATTAATTAACTTTATTTTCCTTTTAAGACTCATTTGGGATCCAAATCCAGAGAAAAACCTTTAAGAGGACCATGGGATTGTTTTGACAAACTACAATTTCCATGGTCAAGGATGAACGTGGAAATGCAGAATAAAAACTGCTAAAGAACATTTTATTGGCAGAGCTTTAAATCGCTCATGCATAATGGTTACTTTGAGTTTATGAGTATATGAGGCTGCTGCCAAAATAAACATATGGTTGTTCTTCTGCAAAATGTTTTTGAACTTTATGCTCGTGGATTTATGTAAACCTTGTAACACGTGGAGATGCAATGTTTTCACTCGAGAGCAGAGAATGGATCTGATTGCTATTTGGACACTATTTGTTGAAAGTAAAAAAAAAAGAAAAAAAGAAAAGGCCACTCATACCAATGTCTCTTTAAGACAGCCATGAATCATGATTACTTTATACAAAATTATATGACAGCAATCAATGTCATTTTGCTGATGGATAACCTGAGTGAAAGAGGAAACTCTCATCTCCAGAAGGCAATAACATTAAAACTAAAGTCGTTAAGTTGTGATAAATGACAAGACAGCGTTGAGCTCGGGAAGGTGTTCACGTGCCAGCTCTCCTGCCTCTCACACTGATTCCCCCCAGTAGTTGGGTTTATTTGCAGATTAAAGCAGCCAGCTGGCTCTCTCGATACGGCTCTAAACCTGTGTCAGCTGCAGAGTTGACATAAATCTCTGTTGCCACTCTTTGAGGTAATAGGAACCAAAGACAAGTCCAATAGGTGAAGCATTTCCAGTGAGAGACTGATCCACGGGGAGTTGTTTTTTAGCTGGCAGTAAACATTGACACACGGGGGATGAGAGAAGAGAAGATAACAAAACCACCGTTCATGACCTCAGGTAGGGGGACAAGAGATGGGGTGGTAGGAGGGAAGGCAAAAAGAAAGTGAGGGAAAAGAAGGTGGCAAGGCAAAAAGAAAGAAAAAAGTTTTGTGTTTTATCTACGAATTTCATTATGTGACAATTTTACTTGAACATGCTACTTTCTTCCACTCCTCCCTCCTTACTTACTGATCTATGCTTTATTTCTCTACATGCAGTTGGAAAGTACTTGTTTTAAAGGTGAGAAATGCCGATCTCACTATAGCTCAACCGTGCACCCCTGCTAAAAAAGTATGGATATAAAGAACCATCTTTATACTTCTCCAAAGATGGTTTGTAAAGGTTGACACTGTGGGCCCTCCCTTTGAGACAAGTACGACCTGCCCAACCTGCCCAACCCCTTCAGCCTGTCATTTAACTGTGGGCTACAACTTGTACCCTATTATTTTTGCCTGTATTTGTTTACATTTTGGTAAATTGACACTATTAAAAGCATGCCAAATTAGCTATTCCTCTGCATGGATTTACAGTCGGCTATCACTGGATTATCTGATAGTGAAGAAAATGATCCCTCTAAATACTTACCATCACACAGGAGACTTGTTGTGGCTGCTGAATGCCCACGCATTCCTCGAGCAAATGTCATTCCTTTAATGGTCAGTCATGAGATTTCCTCGTCAGCAAGTGAGAAAAGTAAAGGAAATGGAGATAAAAACAAATTACAGTACAGTAGCGACATCAATTTTACTGTAGCTACAAAGAAGATATAGAAAACTGAATGCTTTATAGCTTTTCTGGCAGATATAATCCAATAAATGACACCAGAGATATGACGTGAAGAGGACAGATAAGACTTCCAGACAGGTTTACTGAAAGTATGACACGTCACACCTCACATTAAAATGCACCCCGGGCGTGCTCACTGAAATCAGATTTCACATCCCCTCGACTGTCATGCACATTACTTCCTCATAATATTTACATCCTTTAAAATTGACAGTAAACACCTTGTCTCGCTTGGTTCCCATCCGCCAGCACCCTGCTAATCCACACTGTACGCTGCCTGTTTGAGGTGAGAGATGCACAACGCCGTGTTTACGTTGCTCCTATATGTTTCTTTGACACGCATTTGTTTACTCTTCGTGATTAAATTGGCCAAATGCATCACTGACCAACTCCAGAGATTATTTAGACGATTGCACCTTAGTGTGTCCTGAGTGCATTTACACATTCATTTAATGCCTAGAGCCACTGATGACATTGTGAGGGCCGACAAGCCCAGGGGGACAAGGTTTTGTGACAAAGGAAACATGACAATTTGTGTTATTGATAATCTTATTTCAGTAAAATATCATTCAACTTAATTTGCTTTGTTACACGTATTCCCAATATTATTACAGTAATGGTTAATAACAAAAAGAAGGAGTCCGAAGCCATGCTAGCAGCTCTTTGAGCCTGTACTTTGGCAAAGTGATTGTTTTAGCAAAATGCTAACATCAGCATGCTCACAACGACAATGTTAAAATGCGGATGGTTAGCAGGTAATCTTACCACGGTCACCCTCTTAGTGTAGCGTGATGGTGTGCAAACATTTGCTAATTAGAATGAAACACAAGCTGACAACATTTTGAATTTTAAGATACTTTGTCCAGGAACCATGAATATGTTCATGGCAATCCATCAGGTAGTTGTGGAGATATTTCAGTCTGAACCAAAGTAGTGGAGCTGCTGCCAGCGATGCTATAATACTGAATTTGTTTAAAGCGAGTGTGTTACAAAGAGCATAAAGACTGGATACTGATTCAATTAAAGAGAAAGGATGTCTCTGTCCTGAGATTGTGTTTGTGTGTATAGAGAAACATTTATCAGCTTTCAGAGACTCTCTAGCCTAAAGTGTGAGACTATCTACAAGAATATGAGGAACAGTTGCTGGTTTTAGGCTACGGATTCATCAGGTGAATTTCCATGAAAGTGACAATCTGATATTGATTAACTGAAGGAGACATGTAACCAAAGGGAAAGCGTAAGACAAAGGGGAGATTTAGACAAGTGTGTACTGTTGAAAAACAAGGGATAAAATTCAGTGCATATGCAGACACTAGATAAAAAGAAAAGAAGATCAACACACAGGAGCTGAGTTCAGATAGAAAGTAATTTAACGTAGAAAGTGATTTAACATCGCCATGAGTGATTTTCCAGCATCTAAACATATTATCACAGATGACTTCCTTCAAACACAAAATGATGGAATTATAGCCCGAGATGGCCACCGCTTGGCTCTGAAATCGTCCAGCTCTCCTGCTCTCCATACAGAGGGGTATTTCTGATGCTGGAAACTGTTTGTGGGAATCACTGTAGCATGGGATGACCTTGGGATGGGAGGTATCGCATCATTTCCTCTACACCAATGAGATGAGATGGTGCCCACCTAAGCTCAGCTGGTGTCCCCAAGCATTCCCCCCTCTACCAGGAGAAACTCCCCCAGCCACTTGATATTTGGTGGTCCAAAGTGACCTTACATCCCGTTTGGCAGCACAAGATCATTGGGGTACCAAACACAATCAGTGGGTCCTTTCAGGCTCCAGCTGCTACAATAAAAACTCCCTCACCTGAATATTTATGGGCTGGTAGTTGGAGCTCTTCCTGCTGAAAGGTCACAGAGGTCAAGCAAAAGTGACCTCTGTTGTCTTGTCGTAGAAGCTGCACTTTTAGACGGATCCATTTTCCTAAATGTGGCCCTTGATGCTGTCTTGATGTGCACATAGCATTTGGGCTTGAACTTATCTGCAGCACAGTATAGGAAAGACTTCAGATTTTCTTGAGGCAAATAATAAGTAGTGGAGATAACACAAAGAGATAACTAATACAAATAATAATAAAAAACAATGTTGTGACAGACTTTTACACTAGCTGCAGCTCTTTACTGTATCAGCACTGTATGTACAGATGGGAGAGCAGAAACAGAAATACATTCAGACGTGCAAGTAAAATTAATTACTGAATTCTCACCCGCACGTTTACTACATGAATATTTACATTAATATGACAGCAAACGCTTTTAAAGTTCAACTAAAATCACATTTACTCTGACTTTTATAGTCAAGAATAATGTCAGCATGTTTTTCAAAATGTATTGTTAATAGTCTAAATAGTCTAAAAGGTCTTTGTTCAGAAGTCAAAAGTGACATTTGCAGACATGTTTATATGCTGTTTAACGCGCTGCAGCTCAGCAGCTAATTACCTATGCACATTTGATTGATGCCTGTATCGAAATAAGGTCTCCATCTCTGTAGACACCAGAGTTGTATGCCAAACTATGGGGCACCATCATGAAACCAAATTTCTTCCTTTTGGTTTCAGTTTTTTCTCGAAGGAGAACACAGTACAAGTGATTTAAAGAGCACGTGTGTGCTGTAGCAGACAGAATTTGATTTCAGTTGGACTGTAAATGGGGCAACAGATCACCTCTTGGTATCAACCAACACCAGATAATATGATCTCATGAATGAATCTCATATTAAGATGCAAATATTATGTGTTCACAAAGTGAATGAACTGAGTGAATTATAAGAAACTTGGAAAATTACAGTGAATAAACTAGGTTTGAATAATAGAATAACACATTAACAGGCCTGCAGGGGCCCGGATAGTATAAGTGCACATGTCTTGGAATATGTGTTGAGATTACCATCCACTCTGCTGCTATTTTAAGAGCACACTTCCATCAATTACAGTCCCTGGGGTTAGATAAGATTAAACAACTCACTGCCTGACTTTCTAATGCAGAACTTCGAACGAAAACAGCTACACTTATAGACCCCTACAAAAGGGATCGATATCTGAATCAGATGAAGAATCACTTTATTCACAGAGTGCAGGAAAGCAGGATGGATTTGTCTTTGTAACATTAGTGCAGGGACACTTTGACAGCTTGCAAGGAAAGATAAATAGGTACAGACAAACCAGGTATGAGGGCACATACTCATATTGAGTGAAAAGGTGCAAAACATAGGCAATCGACATTGTACAGCTTTAAAAATATATGTTACATTCAATATTTCTATGTGGATTCGGGCAGCACTGCAGTAGTGAAGAAACACTGTTACAAAGCTTGAAAAGTGTCAAGATGTCTGAAGCCTGAGGTCACACAGACTTGCACAGACGTTGAGAGTCGGACTCTTCCCCGTAGTGATCTTTCCTATTACTCCAGTCTGGTCTCAGGGCCGCTTAGCTCTAATTACTGCACCCAAATGGCAGGGCCAATCACTAGCAGGTTAATTGTTTGATCTCTGCCATATGTACATCCTGCCGTCATGTTAATCCACCTCTCCACACATACATGAACCCACCACGCAGCATCCCACACCACCCAGCTGTACCAACAAACCGTCCGTGTTGGTGCAGAGCAAAGAAGTGTGTCAAGGTGAGTTTAGATGGGAGGTCAAATCTAACCTAAGATGCAAAGTATCAAACTGAATTTTCCTTCAGAATGAATGAGTGGCACTCTTTTTACACCTCTTCAAGCAAGTTGTGTGGGAAATTGTGGCAGGTGGAATTTCCCACAGGGTGTAAAAAGTGTGTCAACTACCATTAGCAGCAAAAGTATTGTCTGCCATGCTGTATAGCCTACTGACTGCACAGGCTTGTAAGGGCCACCAGTTGTAAGTTTCTATTCAGCAATTTGGAAAATCTCTTATCGGCTGTGGACATAGACATGCCTGATTGATAAAATACACAAGTTCTGGAAAAACAACAGTAATAAACAAGTATAAACACATAGTTTGAGCACATGTACCCTGTTTAAACCTGTAATAACTGATTATTTTGGCCACTTGGGGGCAGTGAAATGAGTAAAACCAACACTGACATATTATCACTTTTTAAATTTGATATGGTGAATTTAGTAAATTTGCTTATTTACAGTACACAGCCCACAGATACAGAGCAAAAACAGCCACCTGGCGAAGTCCAATATTCACTCTTATGTTTGATTTCCCCCAACTCCTGAGGGAAATACCCAGTTCTTTAGCTGCGAAATGTTCCATTTTGCTCACTAGCTAGTTGCTTGGTTTGTTTGTCTGCTGAGCAGGTGCTGAGCAGGTAGTGCACAGTTGGTTAATCATCATGGTTTCATTAAAACAGCTGCCTGCTGTGTCTGGAAACGTGGTGATGAGAGCAGTGAGAGTGAATCAAAACAATGGGCGGAAGGACACAAAAACGCTCTATAGAGCTGATAGGAACTTCAGGGTCAGGTGATAACTCCCTGTGGATTTGCCACTACGAGCAACCCCTTTAACAAGAACCTAAAGATTTGATAGAGAGATTTGAGAGTATAATAATAACAAAAGTAACCTGTGTCCTTCCCTTTCATTTAAATCTCCCTTACATTATTGCCACAAATTGAACACATGAATGCAATATCATTGTCTTCACCTTGGTGTCTCCATTTTACAAAAAAGATTATGTATACACTTGGCTTTTTGACTTAGACATTAGAGAACCAGCTGAGCATGAGTTAATCTAACAATGTTCACTTGAACTGTCGCCACGTTGATGAAAAAGTAAAAATGTATGCAAGCTTGTGCTGATCATGCTAGGTTCCAAGCAGATAGACTTTGTCCTTGCGTCCCAAGAATGTGTAGTTGTTTGAAAGGGTCATATCGTTTGATAAAAAAGATCACACACCCACACACACATACATATACCCCACACACAGTATTCCAAATAGCCTTGCCTTGATGGAAAACAGCACATCCAGGGGGAAAGGACAGATATTACACGGATCATTAGCCGCAAATATAAAAGGGAGCATCACAGCAGCCTAATGACGCTTTGATAAGCTCTGTTCTGAAAGTAAACATAATCTGTTGACTTTCAATTCTTTTGTCACACCACCAATGATAGTTGAAGCAGAATGAAGCATTCTACTGTGAATGGGCTGCTGTCGTGCGGAGCAAGGCAATGTGGGACCCTCTCGAAGAAAATAGGAGCTGGTGGGGGTAGAGAAGTTCAACATGTAAATAACCTTGTTTTTTGTGTAACATTTTCTAGATGACGAACTCGGTCGAGTGTCTACAGCTGCTTCTCATCTGGCTGTTGTCTTCCAGCCGTTCCATTACCGTTGATCACTGAGTCACTGTGACTCACAAGGCCTTCTGGCAGAACCAACAGTATTTACCAGTCAGAATTTACAGACACCTGCAAATTAATGCAGCACAACAGACAGACATTCCCCTCTTACTACAAGGTAAAAACCCACAGAAAGGCTCGTTTAAACTGAAGATGCAAAGTCCAAGCCAGGGCTTTCAAGATGCATTGGATTAGGAAACCCAGCAGTACTGTGTTAACTTGTTTTTAACCACCAAAATACACATATTTTCTCTTTGCTTTCCATGTCTATAATTAAAACATGATGTGTAAACATGATGCACCTACAGTTGTTAACATTGCCAATTAGTGAGAGAAGGCACAAGCATTAAAGAGCAGCACTTTTGGTATTTTCGTGGCTAGGGGTGCACAGCACACACACAGTACCCATGGGAACAGAGTGGAATTAAGAAGTTTCTATTATTACACATCATACATCAGTGTGTGTGTGTGTGTGTGTGTGTGTGTGTGTGTGTAAGTGGCTTGCAGCAATCATGGCCAATCACATTGATTTCATGTCATACTGACAGTTTGGTACTAGAGTAGAGGGTCCACAGGAACACTTTTAATGAGGAAACTAATATTGTGGGATCAGAGGTGGTAAATAAAAACCAATCCAAAGTAAGCTTAATTAAAAGATGTCACTTTCTAGGTGGAATTCACATTTAATGAGGAAGATATTTACAATTATCAGGATTTTGTTTGTTTTCCTTAAATGATTATAACACTTGTGACTGATCTGATAACCTCAGCAGTGTTGTGGTGCAGTCAGACCAGATTTCGCTTCCCATTTATTTCTATGTGAAACTGATCTATCATTTTGGGTCACTAATTGATCAGTCTTCTTCTTTATCTGATTGAACTTTGACATGCAAAATCACAAGCTGACAGTTGGTGTGAGGGGGGGGGGGGGTGGTTGGACTGATCGCTCACTCAGGAAATTTATTTTTGTTCGTATTCTTGTTTAATAACTGCACGAAATAATTCAAAAACCAGAGAAGGAAGAATGCTGCTCTGTTGCAGTCAGTGCAAGGGCACTGACAGAGGTTAATCACAGTGCAATGTTGCATAAAACATTATAATGTACAACTTTGTGGGCTGCTGTTGTTAGCCTGCCAACCACACTAGCTCCTCCAGGTTATGTTAACAAACCTACTCATGCTGTTTTATTTGCCTCACCACACAAGTCTCACAAAGTTTTGGTCTGACTGAGGCTTTAGAAGTATTAACACAAGGGTTTCCCTCATTAACAAGAAGCCAGTGGGTGGGTAAATAAGTCAAACAGGCTAAGGCAGACAGAAAATGCCATGGATATGAGGCTCAATAATATGGTCAAAAAAATAAAGCCACTGGGAAGGTATATATACTCTGAGACTAATTGAGTAATATTGAGCAGGTGTGCAGACTGACTGAGAGTCAGGTGATTGGTAAAGGGTGGGAGCACACTGAGGACAACTAGTGGGTAGAAGAAGAATGGCAAATAAAGATAACTGCAGCCATAGTGCCCCTTCCTGGTGCATTTGTTTGTAACTGGAGGAATGTGAGACAGAGAATTGCCCGAAAGAGCATAAAGCTTAGTCAATCTACCCTGAATAAATAAATGGAGATGTGTTATTGGAAAAGGACTGGTTTGGTCACAGAGAATTGAGGTCATAAAGCGCCAACCACATTACTTGTAGGGCAGATAGTTGTCACATTTATTCCTCTCTGCTATCAGTGAATGAGTCAAAATATAGAAATTGTTGGAGGGGGCTCTCCATACGGGGCCGAACATTAATTGTTGTGCCTTTCGATCATGTTATATATAACTGCATCCCTCTTCCCCTCATTACTCAAAATGCAAATCATCCTCAGAACAATTTAAATTCATCAGGAAAACTGCCTCGTGGTGAGAGGATGCTTGCAATAGGAGAGGGTCAACTAAGGCTCTGGTTAATCTCTGGTTCCTCTATATTCATTTTCTTTATAATCGCTCAAATCCTCAACAGCATTTAGAAAGCAATCCTCGCCCAGAGCAGTGTTTACTTTGCACACAATCTGGAAAGTCTGCTGAGCAGAGAGGAGGCACAGGAATACTGACGGCCCTGCTTCATATTCAGTTCTCGCTTCTGCATTTGGAGGGGCCTTATGAATCCTAAAATAGCAGTAAAAGGCGTATGCATATGGGGAGTGTGGTCGGTATTGTATGTATTAATCCACACAGCTGCTAATAAAGTCGACATACAGTTAGTGGCACTATGAACCCATTTGTTGAGGGTTTACACTCTGAAGTGTATAATTACAGGCACTTACATACTGCTGAAATGACACATGAGAATGTGTTAGTTGGTGAGCCACAGTCAACATACTTGTGATTCATCAATGAAGCAATTCATAGATACAGTAGAAATTCATTTTCACGCACACAAAAGAAACTTCTTTCCTCCTTTCTTTTCTGCAACAGAAGTAACAGCAGGCAGGTTGTCTTCACTGCTTCGTTTGTTTTGGACTAGATTGATGTAGTTTGGTTTCCATAGTTACATCAAAAAAACTAAAACTAAAAATACTTTCTTTCCACTTCAGAGTAACTAATGTGCGTAATGTGTAGAATCTGGAAACTGCTGTTATGGTATAAATGTGATTATCAATGTGTGACCATGTTAAGAAATGAAGCTTGATTTAAAGTCAAGCCCAAACCCTGACATGGTGGCATAGCATAATAACATTCCTCACCTGAAATGTTTATTTGTTCATTTTCCCAAAAAGATCTTTGTAATGTGGACTAACCCTTTAAAACATGATCGTCATCAATAATAGATAATACATTCTTCGTATTTCAATAAGTGAATTTGGCGTCTTGTCTTGTAAAGTAGGACGCCTTTCATTTCCTGTGTTTCTGTCCAAAGTCAAAGCTGTAGCACTGCACTGCCTCACTGCTCAGCGTATGCCTCAGTTAACCTGGACTGTGTTGTACACGCCCTGAGGCATGCTGTCAAAAAACCTTGCCTGATGACAACCTGACAACTCCATCCATCTTATTTACCCGCTGGACAGCGCAGATCTGCCGTGGCAATCAATAACGCTCACAATTAGTTTCCCTCCTGGGGGTGAAGGCAGAGGGAGGTACACATGTGTGTGCGTGTGTGCGTGTGTGTGTGTGGGGGGGGGTTACAGGGTACAGGGTTTGGCTGGCAGTCCCCGACACAGCTGGACAGAGTGTACGTGTGGCCCGGGTCCATGCCAGCCACATGTCCTGACATTAGCGAACATCTCTTGGGAGGCGCTGACATTTCCATATGTCCGGTAGGAAAGAAGGTGGTGTGTGTCTGCCAGCATGCATGTCTGCGTGTGTGTGTTTTCTCCGTCATGTGTGAGCACTTATGGGCATTGTTTTGTTTTTCACCTTGGCTTAGTGACCTGGAAAATCTCCTGCAAAGGGCAGTGAGACGCTGAGGAGGACTCACCGGAGGAAGCTGATGGATCTATATCAAGCCGTAAAAATAGATAACTGTCATTCGTCATCGGGGTGTCTGAGAGTTAACCCTGACCATCAGGGCTTAGCCACACATTGCAGCCACAAAGCATACAAGTCCCAGCATGCTTCAGTGTCATTTGGATGCCCTTAGCAACCTGGCATGACTGCAGGCGGGTGATTGATACCAGGTTTCCTCTTTGCGATTATCTTTTTATGCGATAGAATAGATTAGATCAGGAACAATATAAGGAGGGAAAAAAATCAAATAAAGAAAGACAAATTGCCTGAATTCAAGTGATTCATTAATCGGAACAGGTGATATATCCTACATATGACCTGTCATTCAGGAGTGACTAAAATTAAAATATTGAAAAACAATTTTTTTGTCCTTTATTTACCCTTTTTGGTCAATGGCATGTCTCAAATGACAATGTAACAAAAAATACAATTAAAGTTGATTGTAAAAAGTGTGTGAAATCATGGTTCAACCTTACATGAAGAGCGTGACCAAATCCGGTGCGACATTTACCAAGAGTCAGCTTTTTTTTGTGTTGCAATTGAATTACATAGATAATTGTTTTTGTATCAGAAGTGTTCGTGTGAAAGCCGAATCATAAAACAATCTTAACATTTTTTCTTTTTCTGTCTATTTTTCTTTCAAACAGGTTCCCAAGTGCAGTCATTTGAGAATATAGCTTTTTCCTGTAAATAAAGGCAAAACCTTGGATGGATCACTGTTGAATGTCAATAAATGGGTTTTCCTTTAGAAATACCTTGGATATCTTCTCTTTTCTCTTGCCTCTCTGCTCTGTTTCACTTGGCTCAGTTACCCATCATGATGTCTTCACTGCAAACCAGTTACCTTTCTTCAACCTCTTCCAAGTGAGCACTCACGCTTCTTAACTCATCCAAATGCTTATCTGGCAGAAGTACGACACATCAAAAAAACACATTTCCTCTTTTATGCTTTTAGAAATTATTAATGTTGCTAAACCCTTTTATAATCCCAAGAGAATGGCAAATACATATTCGATTTCCCTAGAGGGCAGTGAAGAAAGTCTGCACAAGCAAGTTGTTCTGCAGCAATACTGCACCGTGGTGAAAAATGTATTAACTCAGCATTACAAAAACGCTAAACAAATAAGAGATGTACCCTCCTTTAATAAATGAGGCTTCAGCAATGAGAAACCTGAGGACAATTGTTTCTCTAGGCAGAGGCAGTATTTCAGGCAGGAGCAAGAATGTGCTGTTTTATAGTATTTAGGAAAGAAGTCTAATTTATCCATGTTCACTTCAAAAAATGTATCTTGATTGTTATTAAAAAGAACACAGCTCCCTTTAAGTGCCCCACTAAAAGAAAACTAAAAGACTGCTAAAAAAAAGTAGAACAATCCATGTAAATAGCTGAAGGATATAACCTAAAAACTGAAGTTGTGTCAGTCTAACTGTACAACTTGTATTTCTCATCAACCTGGATGTCCTTGAAGGTTAAAGACCGGGGTCTCAGCAGCCTGTGGCGCCATTAAATCACTGTGTGTCAGCGTTAAACTTTGATCATGACAAATAATGGTGTTTTCATGTGAGCCCACGCATTGGACATCAATAAAGCCTAATGGCGTGTCAGGCCTATTAATGGATTACTGCACAGAGCTCATAAAAACACAATATCCCATCAAGTCTAAAGGCCCTAATGATCCCACAGTGTCTAGTAAAGTCACTGTAGGTCCCATCCCCTGATGGATATCAGCTCTTAGTCCATTTCATCTTACTGCTGTGAGATGCTGAGAACAGAGAAGTAAAGGGAGGACGAGCTGCGGTATGCAAGATAGGAGACTCCCAGTGTAATCTTAAGGGTAGTAAAAAAATGAACTGAATATTAAAATGGTAGTTAAGGTGAAGACAAATGTGTTGGTTTATGTGAAATGAAGGGAAAATGAAGGTTTTAATACCACAAAATGTTCAAATCATACCCATAGTGGCTTCAAAGATAAAGTTGCAAAATATGCTTATCCAGTGTCTTGCCGAGACGTATAGGAGAAGATTTAGTTCACTGTCACGTCTGTATGACAAAACCTGAAGCTACAGCCAGCAGCTGATTGGCTTATGTTAGATTTAGACTGGAAATGGGCAGAAAGAGCTACAGTCATGCTGTCCAAAGTTTAAAAAATAGCCTAAATGTGTGAATTGGTTAAAGAGATAGTACATACACTTAGTAGTTTTGGGGAATTATACTGTTTTTAATACTTTCTCAGGGTCAGAAACTATAAATGCCTCAGGGCAAGCCTTTATTTTATGTATTTGGTGTAATCCTAAATTATGTCAAAGAGCAATATTAGGATATCTTGGCTCAAATGCTGAGTGTCTAAGGGATCAAATGTCATAACCATGACTCCATTGGCTTCCAGGAATTGAGTGAAACTAAGCAAGAAAACTAAGTGAACCCTTGGTTTCTTTTCCCAAGCTTCGTCTGACGGAACAGCCACAGTCTAAAACTTTGAAAACCCCTGAGCCATCGTGCATGATAAAGCTGTAGCATACACTAAGTCTCTTGTCGGAAATTGGCTGCATCCTCACTACCCTGCATGATCATAAACTACTGTATGAGGAACTGGTCATAGGCCACATCATCCTCTTCTTGCAGTTTTCATGTTTGACGTTTTAGTGTAAAACTTTCAAAAATGTTTGTAAAATGTTGTTAACTATTAAACATAAATTATTCTGCCCATTCAAATTAAAAATAAGCATTTAGTATGACGTAATTATATGGACTAAGTTTCTTTGAGCACCACCAACTCTGATTGACGTCTAACGTCCCTGTCTTCTAAGGAAATGTCTCCAGCTTTAACTAATGACCTACACTCTGTGGTTGATACCAACCAGAATCCCCATACTCACTCACAGTGACACAGATGGAAAGGTGGATATATGAATTTCCACTCTACACAGGTATCAAATGGCCTTCAAACACACTTAATATCAGCATTAACACAGTTCGAGTAGAAGGCATGCACTGCATCAGGTACGCGAGGCTGGCGGTCCAAATAAGCAACACTTAATGCTCAGCATGGCTCAGCATCAGCACACTAACTCCAAGCTGGTGTATTTGGGAAGCCAAAAGGCTCTTTCTCGCAGTCCCCGGCTCTTCTGCCACTACCGCCATCGCCACACACCGCCTCTGTCCGCCTGAAGTAATTATGCTCCAGGTGGCTAACACACCTGACAACACTCTTATTATCAAGTAGGAGCGGTAAAGAAAACCAATATGTCACCCCCTCACATTCTCAGGCTTCTATGAATAAACATGTCCATATCTGTCTAGAATTTGTACATTTGCATTTGTCCACACTTATATTTGTGACACAAACACATCAAATTAGCTTCTTTCCTTTATGTTCAGTAAATGCTAGAGCTTGATTTATCCAGTTAAAAGTGATTAATTGTCTATATTAGACCAAAGAAAAAAAGCAGAACAAAACTTAGACATCAACATTACATCTCTGTGATAGATGTAAACTTTAGGAGGGTACACATCCTCATGTCTATGTAACTTACCCACATTTGGTTAAATTTTTGGAAGACATTTTTCACTGGTTTTCTTTTATTTATGACAGAAAGATACAAGTGGATTACAAAGCTGTTTTTGGTTACTCTGAAGATGCTCTTATGTTGTCTTTCAATGTAGTTTTCCAGGATTTCGTGGCTTGATGAAATGACCCACCCACTACACCTGGAGAAAATTTGTAAGAACTGAACTGACTGATCTGGAACCTTTTTAAAGTGGTCTGGATAACAATATGGACTCCAACCCCCAATAAGAGCTGTGAAAGAACATTGACTTTCCTGAATCCTACTTCTGCTGATAGTATTCTAATGGCAATGGCACGGCTCTGAGGGAATGTAGGTCTGTTGGTCAGTCCACCACTTTGGTCCATCCCAAAATGTCTCAGCAACAACTCAATGCACTGACAGGAAATTTGGTACACAAGCAGACACAGACATTCATGTCTCCCTCATGATGAAATGTAATCGGTGATCCCCTGACTTTTTTTAGTCCAATACTTTGGTGTATGACCGCATACCTGCTGAACTAATGATAACATAACATGTGAAATTGCAACATGTTATGTTTAGTGCTAATTAGAAAATTATAGCATGCTTATATGCAAAACTAAGATGGTGAACACTGTAAACCTGTATGCTAGCATTGTTATTGTGAGCATATTAGCATGCTGATGTTAGCATTTAGATGTGCCTAAGCACAGCCTGACAGAGCCGCTAGCATGGCTGCAGACTCTTAGTCTTGTTTCTGTATGGATTGTGATGCAGATAAGTCAGTAATTAGACCACTATCTGGCCTTTTGTCACTTTTCTGTTTCTGGATTTGTTGTTACTTTGAAAGACCTTTAATAAGATTGTGGATTTTTTTTTCCTTTGCCCACCTGTGTTGATCTACCTATTGTTTGGTGTAATTGGCATGCACGGCTTCACTCACCGGAGATCAAATCCTTTCATCGCTTCCTATGATTACAACCTTATCTGATCATTATTAATTTAGCCAGAAACAACTCTCCGCCCCTCCCCCCCTTTTCCTTCTGGTCTCACTGCTACTGCTGCGGCTGTTACCCTGTTATTGCAGCTCATGTAGAAATCTCGACCGGGGATTTTAACTGATGTCTGCGAATGTTAGTGCAAATGTTAGCCTAAATGACAATTAGCGTAGTCCTGATGGTGTCTGTGTAGTCTTAATACACGCAGCCTCTAGCCACAGTGGTAAACATGTGTAATGACAACTTCCCTTGTGCTTGTTTCTCAGGGAGCCGCAGAGGAGGCCGTTTCATTCAGCCACCAGTGTCGGCTAATTATTTCTCGCCCCCTGTTGTTCAACACGTTCAGTATCTCCCCGGCCACCCCCCCCCCCACTGCGCGGCACTCCAAGTCTTTCCCGACTCGTTCTCATTAGAGGTCGGTTTGTGTATCTCTTCAACGCTCTCTCTTTCTTTAACTCTCTCTGTTTGTTTTTCTCTCAACTTTCCTAGAGTGCCTCTCCAAATACTCTGTTAAATAAAGATTCCACTCTAGACCGAACAAACCCAAAATTCAATCAGACGTGTATACACAAGCCTGACTAATGCCTGCACGGCCACACAGTCACACACAAACACATAATATGTTTACAAAACCCATGCAGGTACACACGCATAAGCAGGACCTTATTAACATACACACAAATGCACACACACGTGAGAAGTTGGTATGCAGCATGAACGATTCTTGTTGTATTTCAGAGGCATATTCCCCACTGTGGCTTTATTAAAGACAGAGCATGTTTACAGTGTTGTTTTTGCTAAATAATCCAGTGATAGTTTATGTTTTAACATAAAAAATTCTCTGCTTGCTAATTAAAAAAGCTCATTTACATTTTTGTTGCTAAGCTGAAATGCTGCTAATCATTTTCCTTTTTCAAAGCCCATAATTCAAAGAAAATATTTTAAATTTTAACATATAACCAAGCAATGTGTATGCCATATTCTTAGATTTTTAGAAACGTAAGCACTCTTTGTAATACAGAGAGAATACATTATAATTAGACTGTTTATTAAATATTGTAATGCCTGTTGCTGAGTGCCTGGAGCCCTGTCTGTTCTGCCCCAGACATTGTCCATTTCTTTCTATTGTTACACTGTTAGAAGTCTCTGCTCAATATATGAAGGAGTAGTTCAACATTTTGAAAACACAAGCAAAAGTGTTATGTACGAAGCTGAAGTCATTATGTGGTTAGCCTAGCTTAGCATAAAGACTGGAGGCAAGTAGAAACAGCTAGCCTGGCTCAAAAATATGCAACTAATACCTTCAAAGCTCTTTAATAAACATGTTAACCCATAGATGAACAGAAATATAAAAATTACAATTTGTGATTTTAGGTGGAGATATGTAATGAAACAATTTCTTGGCGAACAGCAGCTGGGTGCAGTGACTATGTGCAGCATCAAGAAGTCTTAACTATAAAGTAAGTTTTTCAGGCTTGTGCCCGTACAGAGGTCAAAACTTGTGCTAATCAATCATATGTGGCAGCCCCCCGCTATAGTCGGAGATGCTACACAGACATACTTGGCGGATAGATAAGCCTTTATTTTTCCAGAAACTCATTATTGTCCACCTAAATCACATTGTTGTTTTCACAGTTCTGTACAGATTAAAAGAAGATATATTGTGTAAATCAATGGTAGGTCCATCGTTTAGCTTTAGACAGAGCTTAGCTAACCCCTGTCTCTAGGGCCTATGCTAAGCTAGGCTAAACACCTCCAGACTACAGCTCTGTGCAGATTGAGGAAATAAGCATAGTTTCCAAAATGTTCCAACATAGATGGATATCTGAAATGCAAATGGGACTTTTTAATTTAATTTCATTTTCATTTTCCATGAAACATGGTCAAGAGAGCAGCAGCATTTAACCTACAATAGAATATAAATACACAGTGGGATGATCTGAAACGACAGATGACTTATTCAAAGCAACAGCAGCTCCCATAGGATGGATCAGTTGCAGCCGCTGAGTCTTTGAACTGAGTAAGAGATGCTAGTTGCGAGACTTCCTGCAGGCTTTTCCACGGAGAGGTTTCAGAGAACATAAAAGCTTTTTTTCCCTCACCCATTTTGAACCTTGAGGGACAGTCAAAAGAACAATAGCTGTATTATGAGGTTTTAAATGGTTTGTTTGCATTTGTGTTGTTTTCTGTATCTGAATAATTAATATAGCCTCACTCCTGGGTGATAAAACCCAAAAACATTTGCCAATTCCGGTGTGATTGTATTTTCTTTTCTCACTGTTTTTAAATCAAATTATGTTATGTTTAGTCATTAAATACATTGGTATGGTTTTTCAAGTCTTCTCCATGACTGAATTTCTCTGAATCTGTTGAACATTTTAATATAGTCCATAACCAAAAGACAGCGCTTTTGATGGAAAGGCTACGTGTCAGTCTGTTTCCAAGGTGATGGTAAATGGAAGGAAGGAATGAGTGAAGATAATAAAAAGGAAAATGTCACCTGTCAGCCACCACATTAACCACACATTTCATGTTCAGGCCTGCTTTCCACACTCCACTACTGTGACTTACAGTATATACTATACAACCTGACATTTTAAATTCTCAACATTTGCACTGTACGGGATGATTCATACATCTCTGCTCTGGCTTGAAAAGTTGACTTCTTGAATAAACAGTATATATGACCCTTCTTTTCATATCTTGTATAATTCAGCTGTGTTGCAACTATTGTATCGACCGCTGCAAGTAACTTACAGCCTAACAAGAGTATTTCATCACAGAGATGGTGCAACACTTCATCCTAACACACTTATTCTTAAAAGTCTTTTAGGCTATTTTCCAAAAATTTTTAAGACAAAGCCAAACCCTTTGATGATGGCCAGGCAGAAGTGTTATATTACCTTTCAGGCAACACCATGACTACATTTTTTCATATTTGTACATTTCTTTGTGTGTGTGTGTGTTTACTGTTGGCTACTGGCAGCATCACTGGAGCAAGTGGGGGTTTCTTAGACTGAAGAGACGATCTTTAAAGCATTTTCCCACTGCATTCAGTCGAGCATTTAAACGTATATTCAAGTGAGAGTGCAGAGGTTTTTTTAAATAATTATTATCTACAAAATAAATAAATACAAACACATTAAATACAAACAAAGTGAATATCTGTTAGGATGTTCCAAGCTTATCTTTGCACTTGTTACAGTCTGGATTCAATTTAGTGACAGACCAATAATTAATAACGATTACATTTTCAACCAGATCCCAAATGAACCCAAACCCCAATACAGATCTTACACTGAAGTGTTTACCCCCACTTACAGACCCACAGCAAAACTAAACTGAACTAAACCTCATTGATTGTTCTTTGAATAAAACTTAAAGGGTACATTCACATCTACAAATATAGTTCACTTCATTCATCACATGAGTCTTAATACAACAAAGGTAATAGGAACTTGACTGTAGTATACTGTGTACTGCATTGATAAAACAACCAAATCCTGTATGAAAGAAGGAGCAGTATAAAGAAATGATGATCTTTATGTAGTTGTAGCTTAAAACATATAAATAAATAGTTGCATATGGCCTGGTCAGATTATATTGTCATCATTATTATTTATTTGTAAGTAATAATGTGAAAATCCAGTGATCTCGGGAGAAATTCACAGTTAGTTAAACACATTACCTGCAGTGATATTTATATATTTTCTAGCTTTTAAGTCATTTTTTCAAACTGGCACCCTTTATTAAACAAAGACTCTTGGTTATTTTAAGACCTGAATGTGGATATTACAAAATAATCAGTATGTCATATGCATGGCAGAAAGCAGCTTCTTCAAAATAAAAGCACTGCATATATTGAGGTTTTTATTGATATAGCAATACATACAGATTTTGTCTCAAATTTAAAATTACAAACAGACTTTCGAAAACTCCTGTATGTTTTTTGGTTTGTTTCTTTTTTGGTTGTGGATATTTAAAAAATACTCTGGGGTCACAAAAGAAGTCACTGATAGACACTACTTGAGTACAAATCAGTCCATCCATCTGTCCATTATTCTTGTTACTAATAATATCTGCATCAGGGTTGTGATGGCAACAAGTACAGCAGATTTCCCCATGGCAGTCACAGGCCACCTGGGAGAGTTCCCTCAGTGTGTCCTTGTTGGTCATGCTTGAGTAGCTAACTTAGCTGGGGCCCTTTAAGAGGTTCTCCACTCACCTGAACAGACTCTGCTACAATGCAGAGGACCAGCCACCCTGCAGATAAACCCCATTCGAGCCACTTGTATCCCCAAAGTCATTCTTTCAGTGATTATAGGGAGCTTGTGGCCGTACAGGTGATGAGGAAGTGGCAAGACTATGATTGACCTCCTCTGTATGAGATCTGTGTGTGTTTATGTGTGTGTGTGTTTGTGTGTGTGTGTGAGTGAGTGAGTGAGTGAGTACTCATGAAGGTAAGGCTGCAGGCACCAACACGTTTGGTCTGATTAGCTGTGCTTTTGTTCAAAGACATTGCTCTAGGTATACACCACCTGTAATTCACAGACTCTCTCTCTCTCTCTCTCTCTCTCTTTCTCCGTGTTTTGAGAGCCATAGGGGTCTTTGCCATAATTCATATGAATAAATGGAATGTTTAAACTGGGCCATGTTTGATTTAATGTAGATGGAGGTCTCTGCAGCACAGATAACGCTGGTTTCAGGCGTCCTCGCCCTCTCATCATTCATCATTACATGGCTTTTTATGACAGAACATATTCCGGGGAACAAAACAAGATGTGCATTTAGAGATTAGGGCAGAGTGTTTGCTGTTATCTTGAAAAACGAAAGGCTCAAAAGAAAAAAAAAGATTCTGATATTCATCTGGAGGAAATTATACGCCTGCATCCGCTAAATTATCTTCCAGCTGTCGCACCTCTTACAGCAGACAGCATCATGATACACTATCGTATATTATCATACGATATGAAGTTCCTTTCTTAAAGTCCCTGTGAATAACAAACAGGCTAATGTAGTTTATTTTACAACAAACAAACATTCTTCACACTTCAGACCTTGGAGGTTTGGGGATCTCTTTTTTTCCAGGGTAACTCATCAATGGTAGTTCAAGAAAGTTCCAGAGTAACTGAATTGAAGTGAACTGAATTATGAAAAAAAAAACATGTTAAGAGATTGATTGGTGTTATGATATTGATCACATGTTAGCAATGCTAATTATTAGGCATCTTTTATAGCTAATAAACACTGCTAATTGACTTCCAACTTAAAACTGCACTGCCTACCAACCTCACAAATACTATATAAAAACAAATTAAAAGAGTGCTTATTTCTAATGTATTTCACTTAATAAATGTTCTGAAACTATCACATTTCTCTTGGTGTTTTACTACCCTTATAGCACAGTGTTGCCCTGAGGAAACAAAAAAATCCTTGCAGGGGTTCACAAGGTTACAAAGGTTACATTAACTAAGTAGCGGAGCGCTTCCAGGAGGCTCGCCTACTATTTTGGGAGAAAGCAACCACTCTGCCTTGTGTTCACCGTGAATCACAGGTTGAGGTGGCGTGCATCCTTTCATTTGTTTCCTCCACACAGCAGTTGGTGCTAACAGACGAAAACAGTCAGTCACATGCACACACACACACACACACACACACACACGCACACTCAGATATCCTTTTACATCTTGAACAGAACAAGCTAACATGGTCAGAATGCTTCCTTAAGGTATGGGCACTTAGCAGGATGTTTATCCAAAGCCACACATTCAAACATAATTACACACATGATACTGACGTTAGAATTATATCTTCTCATTCAGTTGACTTTCTGCAGAGTGGAGACTCATGATGGTGGAGTCTGGAATCACTTCTCCATACTTAACGTCCAGCTCAGGGGCAAAGGACGCTGAGATTATGTGCTCTGTATTTTTCCTTTTATTTGGGTGTTTAAACAGCCGGGAGGGAGTTTACATTCAACAATTAAAAACATGAAAATGTTTTAATCCTATTACAGTATTTGAAATATCATTTAGATCTTTATGTTGGGCAATAAACATTTTTCTAAGTCTGTAATTTCCTAATCATTTATTTGTAAGTTTCTTGGAAAGAACTATGTCACGCATTAATAATTACAAGCAGACAAGAGTTCTTAAACAGTTACTTTAGTTTAGTTAGCTGTTTCTCCATTTAAATAAAACACAGGAAATATAGCTGCGCAAATAACTGAAAATCCATGACTAGTGATGAATGAGGAAAATGACACCAAATCTTTTTATGCCCTTTTCTTTGACTACAAATATGGATTTAAGTAGACCAGGGCCAAAAGTAGTGACATTACATTTCCTCAGTCAACCAAAGAGAGACAACACACACAGCTCAGGAGAAACACTTCTCAATTGTTGATTTAATATATTTTAATGGAACAAAATGCCACTTGTAAAATTCCAACATGGCCAGGAGGGAGCACCATGACCACTTTTGAAGAAACCACTTGCCAATTCACAGAAGTCATCTACAGTGGCATTTAAATTGACATTTTGAAATGATTGAAACATGTAGAAGAAGCAAAGATACTAATTACATTTATCTCTATATTTACCTTTCTGTGTGTGTCAAAGCTCTTGCTTTTGCTATTGATCTCTGTTTCTACAGTACGTGTAATAGTGAATGCAACAAGTCCAATCATGTTGCCATGGGATTGTTGAACATCACTCTGCAAAGTGCAGCAAATCACGATGCAAATGAGAAATAGATGAGGCAGTTCAAGGGAAAGTAGGTACCAATATTTCATAGAGTAACAAAATAAATCCTAGAGCTCACTGAGCTTCACAGATTGATGGAATAATATTGAAACATGAGGTGGATCGTTTCCCTTAGAAGCACACGCTCATATTTCAGAAAATCTGCCCTAAAAGTAACAGAATCTGAAAGTATTACACTGATGCATGACAGTGTACACACAACACATGTATTTTCATTTTTGCATGGTAGAAGGCAAAATCACAAAGGGAAAGATGCTGATAAACAATGTGTGAGAAAGCATCTAAAAGCCTCAGTAAGTGCATTATAGTCTGGAATGACATGCATCTCTAACTCTATTCATTCCATCCATCAGTGCGTTTGCAGCTAAGATACTGTAGCCTGAAACACACACAAACACAACCAGAAATGCACGGAAAACACATTAACAGATACAGACAGGCCAAAACAAGTCAAACACATGGAAGCACATTAAGACACAAGTGCACGCACGCACGCAAAGTCAGAGACTGTTTTGATCAGACTGCACACGCACACACACACACACACACACGTACATACGCGCTCTTGAAGCACTAACTGACTCAGCCAGTCTGTGTAACAGCCTGCCTACTGCCAGCCAGAGCTCATCTCGCCCGAGCTGCTCGCTCACTTCTAAATGAGGGCTGTCAAGCGGAGCCACAGTGACGCCTGCCACCTCTAATTGACAGTGCATTAACAAAGAAATCAGGCTAATTAGCCAGAGCATGGCGACGAGGAATAATATTCTCACTGTGTGTGATTGTGGCACATGGCTACTCTGCCACTGACGTCCTATTTGCATATTCTAATTTCCCCCGGAACAATGAAACGAAATGAAGACTTGAAGAGTAAGAGAAGAGGAGATTGGATGGAGAGAGTGACGGCAAGTAAGAGAAAGTGAGGTCAGCTGAGATTTACTATTACAACCAAGGTTGGGAATTTGTTCACTTACAATTTACTCAATTCTACAATTTAAAACTTATTTTGGTGAAAATAGCATGAAAACAACTCATTTATTAGAATCTATCTTCCATTTTCAGGATACTTAAGTTGCAGATTTAAGACCACCACAGGCATCACAATAGAAAGCAACCAAAATAAAAGGCTACAAGATAAATTATATTGGGGAATTATCAGCCTGTGGAAGGTATCCATATTTGTTTTGCCTTTCTTTTGCACTTATGTTATATATATATGTATAGATACATTTAAGCTTAGTCAACAAGTTACAGTTAGCAAACAAATATACACAAAAAAGACCAAGCTACCAAGCTAATGCTAACACAAGGGTCACCAATTGGGTTAATCAACTGGCACTTGGGGGGGAAAAAACAGATCCATAACTTTTAACAAAGTTCAGTTAGAGTTTTAGCATAATGAAAAAAGCTCCGCAAGTTGCGTTTCACCACAACCTGACAAAATTCACAAACACAAACAGCTGCTGTGATTATGTAAAAACACACGTCACTCCTCATTATCTTCGTGAGAAGTGATACACAGGACATAGGATAAAGAGGCTGAGGCCTCTTTCTCCCAGTTCTGTTTCAATTCCACATGCACAGTAAAACATCAGCCAGTTTGAAATGCCTTGCATAACCTGCTCTAAATCACTTGAAAGCAGCATTGATTGGCCACAGTAGATAAAAAGTCCATCCTTAAACAGGCTCAGGGGAACCGTGGCATTGGGTTCGGAAAGAGGTAGCAGCCTAAAGACGGTCGAGCAGAGAGCAGAATGAGTAATGAACAGGTATAAAAGACATCAGAATGAGTAACAGTATAGACTACAGTCTCTGTGAGGGCGAGATTCAAATGTGTGAACATTTAGTGAGTGTACACTGTGTGTACCTACAGTATGTATAATGAAGATTTACGGATGAAAGTTTCCGTGTGTGTGTGTGTGTTTTCATGCATCACAAATTACAACAAAGAACACCTCACTCATGTTTAGCAGTATGTAGACAGTTTGGGGTTTTGTTTGCCCTGGATTTGCCCTGGAAAATAAAAAAAATACATTTAAAGAAACATGTCCTGCAGGAACGAACATCCCTGTTTCTCTGGATAATCCACAGAGCACAATGTGAACAATCACACACAAATTCTCTCTCACACACACACTTGCGCTAAGACATTTACAGTGAGACAAATGGACATGTCCTTTAAACACACACACACGCACCAAATATATAGATATACAAAGATATATTTCTATACATACACATGCCCACACAAAAATACATTTACTTTTTCTAATGTACAAATGTATTGCTTACACACAGACACACACACACACACATCACACATCACACATCACTTATACCAGGCTCACAGTTCCCAAGATGAATGTGATGTTTGCACTGATGTTATGCAGGACATTTTCTGCCCTCCATTTTATTCGTGTTTGGTCTGTAAACTGTGAGAGGCTGTGCTTTCAAATGAGTAATTAGAGAGCTGTAATGCAGTGCTTTGGTTTATTTGTTTATCCCTACAGACTCTAATAAAGAACCGAAAGAGAAAGGGCAGAGAATGGAAGAGAGGGAGAGAGGGAGGCATGAGGGGGTAAGACGAACAGATAGATAGATGGATGTTGTTATGTGTTGTTAGCAGCATTTAAGAAGTTGAACCATGTCACACTGCGAACAGCACTCAACAAAGCATTGATTGCTTTTTTTTCTTTCTTTCAGGTTCTTTAAACATCCTCTTCCCAGAACAACAGATTTTATTTAATATCTTAAATAAAAACAGCCGTGGCTTACCATTATCTCATCAATTCATTATGGTTCACATGCAGCCCATAGCAAACAGTATATTTAAACATCAAGTAAATATAAAACAAGTTTAACATTCGTTTTTCTGGCAACTTTAACTCACAATATTTACTCTCATTCATTTTGGTTTTGCAGTGTTTAGCAGTTTTTAGTTTCTTCATCAGTGACTCGTTTTTACCACTTTCTTTTTTTTTGCCGGTGGGACCTAGGAGGGATTAAAGCAATATCTGCAATATCACTGGATCACATGACTACTTGTGGAAGGAGGCTACAAGATGTGAAGCCGTGAAAGTCTTTTTGGACTCTCCTTTTTTCAGTCTGTCCCTGCCAGGTAGATAGTGCAAGCTATCCAGCTGTCTGTAGGTTTCAGGCTGAGGTCTTGTCAACACAAACAGTGCAGGTGAATCATAAAGCAGGCTTTCAGTTTCTACCCTCTGTTGCTTTATGCAACGTTGGTATTTATCTGATGTAACTGAAACATCAAGAATTGAATCAAATAGTAACAAATAGAATTTTAATTTAAACCCAATCAAATTGGGAGATCAGCGTTGATATCCAGCCCTAGCTCACAAGTTCTTTAAATCAATTTAAGACGTGATAATATGTCAGTGTTGTGTTCACAGCTTGTTTTTCCTGCCTCCAAGTGGCACAAAAGTCAGTTATCACAGGTTTAAGTTGGGGTGGTGGATAAGCTTTTCAGTAGTTACCTTGGTCAACAGGTTTGCACCCTGTGTTGCAGTTCAGATGTAATTTTCCCCAACATTACCTTAATCAAAGTTCACCTTTCACGTTTTTATCGCAGGAATAGACAAAAGAAAAAATGCTTAGTAACTGTTAATGTAAAGTAAATGTTTAATGTAAGCATTTTATGATACCTGCCATAACACAGTGTAAAGTCTGAAGAACTAATAAAATAAATAAAAAAAATATCAAGGTAGTTTGTGAGAGCTGAGCTCACAGATTACTTACCGTTCCTCTAAGTTTCATGCTCAAGAGGTATTTGACAGCAGGTGTTATATTTTCCCAGCTGGTGCCAGCAATCTTCTGGTCACTAATCTTCAGTTTACATCACAATGTACTGCGGCAAGAAATATATTACAGACAAATTATTAGAATTATTAGACAAGCTTGATTTACATCACACACACGCGAACCTGAGACCACATTCAATGACCTCCCTTTATATTTCTTCTCCACTTGTCTCATTTAGAGTATCCAAAGCTGTTGACAAAGCTGCGTGTAAGTGAATCGACTATCATTTGGCTGACTGTCAGCCTAAACTGAACTTCATTGTACGCACTGTTCTTCAAATCAAGGCCTCCCTGATACAGCTGAAAGCATAGAAGATCATAATTGTTTGTGTCATATTATGCAATCAGCGTGCTATTCTCAGAAATGACAGCATAAATTAAGCTGTCAAAACAGTTTCATGACTGTCCAATCAGTCACGACTGCTACGATGTGAATTACTGCATCCATTTGTATGCGATTATATAAATATGAAGAAAAATTGCAATGTATCAGTGGAAGACAGACTGAGCGATTCAACTGATGGAGACGTGTGTGCGTCTTTACAGTCGAGTCTACTGGTGTCATGTGTTGTGTAGTAACTGTAAGCATAAGAAGGTTTTGGAGAAAAGTCCTTTTCAAGCCAATTTTCAACCCAAGCCAGTACTTTACATCGTAAAACCTTTGTGTGCATGCGAATAAACCAAAACATGGTAACAAATTACGAACATGGGAATGAATTGCATCTTGTGCACATGTAGTAAAATGTGGCCTTGATATATAGATAGATAGATAGATAGATAGATAGATAGATAGATAGATAGATAGATAGATAGATAGATAGATAGATAGATAGATAGATAGATAGATAGATAGATAGATAGATAGATAG